>JANHGB010024708.1:0-23611 GCA_026283785.1 Coracopsis vasa | reverse complement strand
CTGCCACAGGCAGGGACACCTTCCACTAGAGCAGGTTGCTCCAAGCCCCATCCAACCTGGCCTTGAATACTAACCAGGGATGGGACATTTTCATTCCTGAATACCTCTGACTGGGACAGTACTTGGTCTCTGGTGCCAGGGAAACCCACCAGATATTAACTGATTTACTAGGTTTGAAAGTCTTGATGTGTTTGAATATTGCTCTGAAGGAGGCTACATCATGATCCATACTGCATCTCTAACATAAAGGAAGAAAACAATCATCTAGTTCTAAACAGATGTGCAGTTTGTACCAAAATACACATCATCATTGTGTTCTTCCTCTGTGGCTTTTTCGGGGATTTATGTGGGCTTGTAGTCAAATGATCTCTGTTGTATATTTTTTGCAAGGACTGTGCTTTTCCCTTGGGTCCAACTGGTCTGCTTCAAGAACAAATGAACATCAGAGTTCAACTCATTTTGTCAACCAACCTAAGTGCCCAGCAAACTGGCCTGTGAAAGCACAGTTATGATACATCCACTCAGCATTTAAAACATCCAATCCAACCTGCCATAAACTGTCACTTCAGGCATTTATGGCAGACAGTAAACACATGCTTATCAGGGAACAACTACACCCTGTGAGCTCAGCCAATGGAGCAGCATTTCTTATCAAATCAACGGCTTATCAGGGAACCTAACAAAAATAAAGGTTACACCACATGGCCTCCTCCTCTTTACCTCTGCTCCATCAAGACCCATGACTTCAATTAAAGCTACATTGCCCAGACTTCATAGACTTGCTTCCTCCTTGTCTGCCCTTGAAAGCAAAGTCCTATCTTTAGAGCTAGGCACATGGGAACAATCCCCTACAGAACCTTGCTGAACTGGACAAAAATCCATAGATCCAGCTTGTGCCACCAGAGGCCCTCGCCTATGCCCACCTGCAGGGATCGATGGCCACCAGGGCAGTGTTTGCTTGCACCAGCCCTCCCCATGCATCTGCCTGCACCTCAGCAGCACAATGAAGGTTGCTTGCACAAAGGGCATGAACAAGTTGTGTGAACAAGGACATTTCTGAAGCACACAGAAGCAAGTATTTTTGTTTGACCAATACAACTATTAAAGCTCCCTTCAAAAGGCACATTTCTACATGCAGAATGAGTTACTCCTGCTGTGGTGGTGGTTAGATTTTTGCTCTCTTACTGGCAAAGTAACAAAAGCCCCTTCAAACAGAATAGGTTGGATCTAACTTACTGCCTGTAACTTAAATTAACTTAATTAACAATCATCTAATTAACTATTGCTTAACAGTTGATACCATTATTAGATCACCTTTCATCCACAAGTTTACAGCAGTGGCACTGGAAAGTAACCCTGTAAACAGCAGCCAGATGGATACCAAGAAGCAAGTTTCTTGTACAATTATTCACGCTTTCTGAAACAACTGTTATTAAATGCAACTGTTTGTATTTACATGCATACAATTAGGTTCCTAAATTAAAAAGGATTAGAAGAATTTCAGGTGCTGAGCTGCTGACAGCTGACTTTATACTACCCACACGCAAAACTGCACAGTCCTGGTGAATGAATGCTCCCGAGACACGCGGAAGTTTCTTCTAACACTTCTATCTCATCAGAAATGATAAATCAACCTGAAAAATGGAATTACCCTGTGAAGTGTCTGCTCTCTCTACTTTTGATAGGATCTAAGGATAAAATATTTGGCGTCTATAACCTGTTGTTGACAACAACTTTATTTTGCTGAGCTGTATGATCTGGAAGAAGGAACATTCAGTTGCACTTACAGAGATTGATTTTAATCAGTATTATCCAAATTGCTGCAGTGATACTTGCCAGGTTTCGTGCATGTACAACTCACTTCTCTCTGTGCCATCACCAAAGGTAATCAATGTTAATATTTTTCTGACTAGCTGTAAAGACATCTTCCTATTATTCTGCTGCCACACAGCCAAGCACACACTTTTCTACAGACCTCTGCTAAGCCCAACTTGGCCATTGCTGCTCACAACTCTTACAGCCTCACTACAGACAGAAATTACTCCAAACTGAAGCAGGATATGAATTTCTATGCACAATATTCCTTTCAGAAAAAGAGCCTTTTCCAGTTCACTTTACTGGATTAAGGTAAACTGCTGAGAGAGCCACATGGTGAGCTCTTTAGGTCCTTTCTCCTTGTAAACAAGCCTTAAAAATTAGGGGCTGCTGAAAATGCTACATGGGATGTCAGTTCTGCCCTGAGAAGCATCCTGCCACCGTGGCTCCTGGTACCTCTTACCTGAGCTGCAGCCTGAGCTCCTCCGGGATGATGCTGAATGGTCTTGATCTAGAACTTTCCTATTGATTAGCTGACTTATTTTTTTTTTTATTAAAATCTTTTAAAATAGCTACTTGACTGGGGAAAAAACCATGAAAGGACTTCCAATTTCTTACTGCTTCTTTAAAAATCATTGTCATATAAATCTGTTCTGTCTTCATGGATTACCTGTGTATGCTGTTGTTACCAAGCCAGGTTAAATTTAGTTCTAACATAATGCACTTACAACTCAGTGAACTCATAAACACAAGCCCTCCTTGATAAGCAAGCAATAAAAACCTGTCCTTTATTGCCACCAAGGTAATTCATACTTTAATATATCTATTATTTCAGTACTAAGATTATTTTACTGCAGCAAATTGAATTCCTCATGAAGGAAATAAAAGAAATGCATGAAAAACACTGAAGCAAAACTCAGATTCTGTGAGAGACCAGAGTAGATAAAATATCAGGGAAACTGGAATTAGTGCTGATATTACAGGAAAAGATAACTTAGAATAGCGTTGCTGGGATAATTTCAAGAATGTCAAGACAAAGCATTTCTGTATTGCACTTCACCCAAGACTATCAGAGAATAAGCATTAAACAGCTCATTTCACAGCCACCTCAAGGACAGGATTCCCAGCTTCCAGAAAAGCAACCTGCAGTAGGCAACACGCTGCAAATCAGAATCCGAAGTCTTATTTCTGACTCACACTTTGTCACTATGGCAAAATGCTCCCCTTTCCACAGCCTGAACTGATTTGCAAATTATTCTTTTACTAGTGCTTGAAAAATTGGGAATGGGTTGAAAGATCACGGGTAGTCCTGAGAATTTACCCAATTTGTCAAAGACTTAGAAGGCAAGTTAACCATCTGCTGTATGTTGGAACAGCTGAGCATCAGAACTCTCGTTCCTGTTCGTGATCTTAACTCCGCAGGCTCCAGAAATGTTTTCATTAACACAGATTTGGTATTCAGAGAATCACACGCCGCAGCCATCATTCAAAACCCCTACTCAATGCTTTGTACCACACAACATTCCTTGATCAATACTAATATGATTCACAAATTGGTAGAGGATTTGGAAATATGGTTTGTATTTTATTCCTTTGGAGTTCTCTAAGACCTTAATTACAGGGAGGCTAATCTTTTTTTCAAAGAGGAGCACGTTAACTAGTTCATTTCTATTCACCAGTCAGTGCAATATAACTGGTATTTCAGTAACGCCGGTTTACTACGCCTTAATAGGAGACTGGAATACAGATGAAGCAGCTCAACATGAGCCACAGCCAACTCAGCCTAAAACCTTTCCACTCCAGCCAGGTATTGCACAGCTCTGAAGTGGTTTACATGAAATGGGCTGCTCTCCAATTCACAGCAGACAGATGTCCCATGTCAAAAGCCCCACCACCACCATCAGTACTGCCTGATAGCTGCATCAGCAGGTCAAGCAGAGAATAGCCCACCAAGAACCCTCAAGCATAGGCAGAGGGAGAAACAGTCTCATATGTTGCTGTTATTAGTGTGTGCAGCATGGCAGCACACACAAGGCCAGGATCGGGACAGAGGCTCATCAGATGGTGAGAGAACATCCTTCCCTAAAAGCCCTAAGTCTACAGTTTAAAGATGCAATGTAACACTAGCAAACCTGGGCCGTAAAGAACTGAATCGCTTTGTAAACTTCATTGAACTTGTCTTTTCTCATTTTCTAAGCTGAAGGTACATAAGGGAGAGAAAAGAGAAGGCAGAATAATCCCAGCTGAGCTGGCATGGCTTCCGCAGGGAAAGGGGGAGTTTGGAATGACTGCAAAGGAAACTAAAGCAGCATCTGTTTTGACTTGAGATGGAAGGCTTTCCTACATGTTAAAAACCAGTCAGATATGTTTTATCTGACAGATACAACCCTCCTTTGGTGATCAGTAAATGGCCAGGACATTTGTGATGGAAAAACAGGGCTGATGTCTGCACTCAGCAGATGCCAGATGAAAAAGATAGACTTAATCAATGGTGCTAAAAAAAAAAGGACCCTTTTTCTACCTATAGCATTACAGTACAGAATCTGCCATTGGAGGATGAGTCTATTGTCATGGAACACTTCAAGCTTCTCCTTCAGACGGAGATCTGCCCTATGCAATAATGAGGCTCTAAGCAATTTACAGTGTATTTTCATTTTCCACTAAGAAAACTAGAGTGGTTTCTCAGTTACACAAGGATTGAAAACAGAATTGGGATCTCCACTCAGTACAGTGCAGTGTTATAAACAACAACAACCACCCCCACCAAAACCACAGAAAGCTGGTTTTGGACAATAAGGAAAAGAAAAAACTAAACAAAAATAATATCAAAGTACTTGTACCTTCCATCACCCCACTGAACCAACAGCAAGCAGCCAAACATGCTGGCTGCACCCACACAACAGAGAAACTAAAGAGGAAGGCAGGACCGGAACCGTTTCCTTCCTATCTCCCATCTTCAGCTATATGCAGCCACGATTCACAAGGTTTGTTTTCACTGACTGCCACAGAAAGCCCATCCTGTCCAGCCACAGTCCAACACCAGAGCCCAGGGTTACTTGGGCTAACACAACCCCACATTGTTCACTGGACAGGGAAAGTTTGTTCTTCACTGCAAGGAGAACAAGAAATGATGAGAGTCACCAAGATTAACAGCCAAAGAAAAATGCAAAACCCAGAGAAGTGAAAGCCACAGTGCAGGACAGTTACAGAGACAGGTTAATTATTAACACTGAGGACTTACCATCCCCTACATCTTTAAAAATGTTTAACCAGCAGTTAAAGCCACAGTAAGGAAAGTACATGGTTGAGTCTTTCCTCCATTTTGCAGAGGAGAAAACTGAGGTGAGGAATGAGCTTAAAGCCACAGAGAAAGGCACAGCAACCTGAATGAAGTGTGTCTGGCTTCTAATACCACCTCTTAGATTTAAAGTCCTCTCCTCTGATTTATTCTCTTACAAACCTTGATGAGGAAAGTGGAAATCGGACTCTTGGAAGCAGCAACGTTCTTGGTTGTGAACTGAAAAGCACTTGCCACATGGGACAAAAAAAGGACTGACCTTTGACATTTTTGAAAGCTTAATAAATGACAATAGGAAGCAAAATTGTATCATGCACCAATAAATTGTAAATTATTTTATGATAGAGAGGTTATTTAATCTAAAACTATAACTATTACAGAGAGTGATAAGAGATAAGGAAGGTAAAGACTCAGGGACTTTTCAGTCTCCTATCTTATCACTTGCAGTGTAATATTAACCAGCTTGATTCACAATATCGCCGTCACTTTGTGATATTTCCACAGTTGAAAACAATTAGCAAATGTGAATTGTCCAGAACTTTGTCCAGTTGTGCCACTAAAACCATACAATCTTGGGTTTGATCATGCATTCAAGTTACAGTAGCACCAGCAGAGGGAAGATGTTAATCCTGTAGATTTTTCCTTGTTAAACCTGTGTAAGCTTCATTTTGATTTTACTCTGCAGAGGAAAGTCTGAACTGTTACTACTCCTCTGCAGACAACGTGCTTTTTAATCCACTTGGCAAAGATTAGTAAATTGCTGTCTAATATATTGCTTTGACATCTCTCTAACCAATTATGTGATGTTTTCCAGCAAGCATTGATTTATGTTGGAAGTCTACAAGAATAGTCACATTAATAAAGCTGATTGTGTCTCTCATCACAGAAGTTATTTAATGATGGAGGTACTGTCATCCACATTCACCTGCACCCGACAAAAAATCAATTTACCAGCTAGGCCACCCTCCTGCCATTAAATCTTTTATTTAGCTTACACCATTATCGATTTTAATTGAAGAAGTCATGATTTGTCATAGCTTGTACTGCTGGAAAACTAAAACCTCTTTAATGTGCTGCTAAAATTACAGGTGGTTTTGTCCACAAACAGTGGCAGAGTACTGCTTAACTAAACCCTCACATGACAAACCTGCAATCACACACCACAGCCTGTGATTGTTTTAGCTCTTGTAAACTGTTGTGGTTGGATAAGGCAGCTCCCAGCAGAATGCTGGGGCTTGCTGGCTGGAGATATATAGATATGTATATAATTTTGTTAAATGTAAGTTCTCCTCCTCTCCTCTAAATCCTCTGTGCTGTCAAGATTTATTCATCTCAATAATCCCTCAACTTCAAGAGGTTAATGAGTATAAAATATCAGTGTGTGCTGCAATCTTAAGGACATAATTTCACATGCGCTTCAGTGAGACACAAGCCAACAAAGCAGTCAGAAGTGCGGCACCTTCCTGCTCTGGGTCACCTCTGCTACTGCACCCCAGCAAAAGGGACGGTGCACATCAGGAAACTGGTAAAAACTGGGGAAAAAACCCCAAACCCCTAACAAATAGAACCACACAAACAAACCCACTATGATCCTTACCCACAACAGCAGGCATCAGGAAGAAATTCCAACTGGAAAGAGTGCCTCTTTGCAGCAGTACAAGCTCAGAGCCTATACAAAACCTTGCTCCAAAAGTATATGCAATAAATGCCCCCCACAGAGCATTAAGGAGCACACTCTGGAGATGGCTGTTAGGTGGCTATTTTGGGCCTCCAAAGCAAGAGTGTTGTTTTCTCTGATGACAAGAGTGCTCTGTTAAAGAAAAAGGCCAGGAAAATAAAATACAATCCCCACTCGCACATTCTCTTCCCTTCTAACACAGAGCTGTCTTCAGCCATTTTAGGTACTGATAGCTACTTGGCCGATCCCCACAGATGCTGGCTAAAATGAGGTGTTTCAACACATGCTTATGTTGCAAACAACATTCACAAACTTTCTTTTGTTGCAACATTGAACCAAAACAAACTTTGCAATCTCAGAAGCTGCAAGAAAACAGATTTGTCATTCTTCAAGCCAGTTTTAATCCTCACACCACAGGAGCTTGAAAGCAGAGCCAGGGATGCAGCCCTGAGCAGAAAGTATGCGCTCTATTCCAAGCACATTCTTGGAAGCTCACTATCCAGCTCCTTCACAGACTGTACCACCAAGAGCGGCTAACACAAGGAGATGGGTGAGGCCTCAAGCATTTGATATTTCTCAGGGGAAAATAATATCCTGGTTTTCCCCACTGGAGGGTGGATGGCAAAAAACAACTCACGAAGGCCGCCTGCAGCCACCATTGCATCTACAAAAGCACAGTGAAGAGCACAAACATCTCCCACCCACATAGTGCACCCCTAACCCCATGTCCTGAGCAATATTCCTGTTTATCTTATTGCATCTGCTTTGTGAAATTACACTGCCTGTTATTACAGCAGCTATAGATATATGGAGGAATGGATACATTACCTCATTAGATTGAGAATAGATATTTTATAACAAACATTTTTAATGCACCTGCAGAGCAAGTAGACAGATGACAGCTGACCTACTCAGACACTGCTGCTCCCCCAACTCACTCACTGCTACCTTTAGCTCTGCATGGCAATAGCAATTACATATATTTCTCCCTCCTGGTATAAACATTAACTTAAATCCAAAAGCCTGGTCAGATCTGAGTTGCTGTTAAACATCTTGTCATTTGACACACACATGTCATCAAGGACAGGGTTCTTCTCCCAGAAACAGACCTACATGCTCTGTGGGTGGGGGAAATACAGACACCCCCCACCTCTGATCAGCTATGTAATATCTGCACCAGTTTCACAAAAACAATTCTCTATCAGATATTTCAATGAGCTACCACCAGGATACTCTTCTCTAAATTACCAGGAAACCAGGGAGGCAGTAACCCTGAAAAGCTATGTCAGCTCTTAGCACTCTCTGACAAAGCATGCCTGGAGCAAGCGGCTGTAAATAAGAGCGTAAGAGACATTCTCCAGCTCAGAAAGAAGCAAGGGGAAAACAAAGCTGAAGAGTCCCCAGGCTTTCTGAAAGGTAAAAAAAAGACTCCAGCTCTGAAGATTTGAAGGACAGAAATCTCCCAGCATCCTGCAGCAGCAGCCAGATGGTGTTTCTTCACTTACCGAGGCCTGGAAGAGCCATCTGAGCTAGAGGGCAAAGACAAACAAGCACTTGTAATCACACAGCTTACTAGCACCTGGCAGATAATATATGCTACCACTTAAGAAACCTATAGAATAAGCTACATTTGGCTTCAGAGCCTCAGCTAAAGGTAACTGAACAGCTATGAGTACCAGTCTGTAACAGCAGCTCAGAACAGTGCTTTTCTATATTCTTTCCCATTATATTTGATGAGGAAACATTTGTGAGCCAAAAGTCCTCTGAAAATCCCCAAAGCTAAGGATTTGGTCAGGAATCTTCTGCTTACACAACATGATGAATTCAGGACAGGAAATAGTTACCGAATGCCTGCAAAGCCTCCAGAGCTCTGTTTCTGAGCCCACATGGCATGAATACTACCCCATGTCAAAGCACGAGTGATGACAATATGGTACAGGAAACTTCCTTCTCCTCTTCTCTCTTTTCTGTACTGTGTACCTCCTGTTACTACCTCCCTGGCTGCTTCTTCAGATCCCTCCCTCAAGCTGCATATTTGACTTCTTCCAATGTGGTTTCCTTGTGCTCTAACTTTAGTTATGGGAGCAATTCCCTCTGTTTTTGCAGCAAAGACAAAACCAAGAGGTGACCAGGCCTGTGGGCCATCCCATCATGATACAGGGCACCACTGCATCCAGAGGTTTCAGAGAAACTGCCCCTGCTCTTGCATGGATGTAATAAGATGCTGAAGTCATATTTACACACAATAAAATTAGTATGAGAGCTGAAGGTTATTAAACTTTCCTAATACACCAGTGTGCATCTCCACTGACTCAGCAGCAGCTCTTCTAAGGGTCAGACTTCATCTTCATTCTCTCTGCTGAATTAATGCTGGTTTCTCAGTTAGGACTGCCAAAAGAAAAAAGGAGCCAATGAGTGCAGATGCTGGCACTCTGGGAGCTGGACCAAATCCACCACCTTATTCTGTACAGTCACTGCACAGCTGTCAGACAGAACAGTTACGGCCATTACCAAGCAGGGAAAAGAATGAAGCCAGATACCTACACAGAAGTGTCTGTATTTTATAATCAACCTCAAGCCATATGTTGTGCTTTACAAAGCAGAAGCATTCAAAGATACTGTAGTGTGGAAACATGAATTAGCAAACTTAAGATACTTCTTTGTGAGACTCATTTTTCACGTAAGTTACTTACCTAACTAGTTATTATTCATAAGAATATACCCAGAACAATAATGCTGGAACTACCAGCAACTTTCTTCACAACAGCAGACAACTCAGAAGTATGGATGAACTGACCCACAGCTCATTTAGAAAACTACTAATCCATCTGACTCTAGTTCACCCTCTCCAAAGATGAGATTAAGAACATTTCTGCCCCTTAGTCCAAAGAGGGCTCTGGGCCAGATGTGCGCTGCCAGGAGCAGAAGTGGGGACACAGATTAAAATGTGGGTTTGTTGCATTAAAACATCAGCTCATAAGCATTCTACATTGCCCGTTTATCTCCGTTCATCAGTTACACAGAATTCAGAGAACATCCAATACAGGACTTTCACTTTTTGATTCATACTGATATAAACAAATCCACAGCATCCCTTCCATGTCTCTCACCTGTGCAGCACATTTGCCTTTTATAGTAGAAATTGTTTCCCTTGTTAGATGCTGCTTGAAATAGTCCTGTATTTTATGCTCCTACTCCAGAGCTACATTTCCGCTGGGTTTCTATATGCTCACAACTGGCAACAGCTATTGATCACTGCAAACATTCTCCTTCTCTTTACCAGTACATGAACAAATGCAGAAAAATCCTAGATGGCATTTCTCAAAACCCAGGCTGGTAAAACCAGGAGCTATCTTATCTCAGTGCTGTATGAAGTATGTACAGCAATGTACTCCCAGGGAACAGCTCCAGCTAAAGACGATAACTGCAAGAAAATTATAATGCAGGAAGCAATTCAAAGCAAATAACAGGGATTTCCATACAAGTGCTAATCTTTTAAATAACCTCCCTCCTGCAAAGCTGTAGCTTTGCCAAAAGGTGATCTTCTGACAGCAAACAATGAAGTGTCAGCATTGCAGAAGTAACTGGGTTGGTATTTTACATTTGCCTCCCTGTATTGATGCGCTTTTATACCAGGACCATACTGAGATAAAAAAATACATAGATAGTTTCTAGAATGTTTAAATATATATGTTAAAAGTCATACATGTATATACATATAAACCATGCATATACACAAACACACAAGCAGTATTTATGGTTATTTCAAAAATCTGAAAGAAAAATGAAGGCAATAGGTACTTTTCTCTACATTCTGTATTTGCTATTTGTAGGACATTAGAATAAAGTATTGTTTAAAACTGTATTTAAGTGTTACTAGAAGAAAATAAGCCACAAATTCACATTCTGCAAATCTGTACTACTAGTCTGCCAGAGATTGTATCACTTTAGGTTTCCATACGGTATACTGGATAAATAACTAGTAAGGGAATGATTGACATATGCTGCATTTAGCAGGACAGCACGTTCCTCAATAAATGTAAAAGGCAAAACAGGATTATGAAAAAACTTCAGGAAAAGATCCGGAAGTAGTGATTTTTCTCTCATGTTATTCATATCCCCCCAACAGCAAAATCATCAAAGACTAGTGGTGATGCACTGAGGCAAATGATTTGTTTGCAGTGAGGCACCCGTGTCTGGGAGATTGGTGGTATCTCCCATACCTTTACTCTGATCTAAGAAGTGCCCCTGGTTTGTGTGTCAGTCTGAGCTGAACCGTATCCCGCTGTGGTTACAGTGCCTGCAGTGACTGGTTTCAGTTCAGGAAATAATTACATGGTCAACTGAGCTGGAATTTGCAACATACATGGGGATAAGAGAAGGCAACAAGAACTTCACCCATATCTCTTAGTGCTCACACTGAGCCCCAGATCCTGTGAAACCTGTTTCCATACCACACACACACAGTTGCATTAGGCAAATTCCCATAGAAAAAACAAGCCAGAAATAAGCAGGATGCCATCTACTCTCGGAAACGCCACTGACTCACTAGGACATTGCCTAAAAGATAGGCAGGTTTTCTTCCCTCCTTCATGGGCATGGCTGCGATTGAGCTTTATTTAAACCCACCCAACCAACCACAAACCCCACTGTGGAAGGAGGGAGGATTACCTGTAATTGCTAGCTAAAGAGCAATGCACGCACTTAAGTCCAACACAAATATGGCAGAAGCTTAGGGACAAGACAGTTGAGACAAAATGACTCAGAGACACATTAAAAAACCTTTTGAACTCTCTTTCTTTCTGTGCAATCAGCCTAATTACACTTGTGCTGAAGTCTAATTACACCTCTGCATTAGCTACCAGTGAAGTGTTTCTTGGGTTATTTCTGAGCAGCCTACAATTAAACGAGCCTCATACATTAAGTGACACTTTGTGTGTGTAGTCTTACTGCTCCAATTATGTTCCTCAAATCAACCCCTGAAAATCCTCCTTGCTGCCAAAGATATCCCTGTGAAAAATGAAGGATATTGGAAGTGCCTTGAACAACACTGCCACAGTAAAACCAAATGCTGCTACACAAGCCCTGTGTTCTATTTAGATTTGTGCTGCTTGAGATGCAAACAAGATTCATTTCACTACAGGGCTGTGCTATTCATTTATTAACTATTCTGCATGAAATCCATTTCTAAATGATTTCACTAAAGTTCATAAGCCATTTTAAAACTCAGAAACTGATGAAAAAGGAAATGATCCAGCAGTTACAAACCCCGAACTAAAAGCCTGATGGAAATAATTTTATTTCTCAATTTAAACAGCATATGAAATGGATTCAATCCCCAAATCATTACATGCTCCTTTTAATTAAAACTTATGAAGGTTGTAGAAAGTGGTTACAATTCCAGAAAGAAGGAACTCCTTTCTGAGTTCACTGCTGTAGTAGCCTATGACTAACATCTGGCAACAGACAACAAATGAGGCAAACAGAACAAGGTTGCCACATTTTTCCTTTGGTGATACATGCTTTAATATCCAAACCCTGTTATTAACAAGCACTATGACTTTAGCTGTGACAGCTGAGCTTACTCCTCTATTTTCTAGGCATCAGTAGTTCAATGTAAACAAGAAAAAAACTTGCAGTAGGCAGCAATTTGCTTAGCGCCATTAGCTCCCACCTTGAGAGGGGTTCTAATACACTATCTACAAGTAACACTGACAGTAAAGGGCTTTGCAGGGTGGGTGACTTACTTTTGTATATTTATTTACATTTTAATTTGTATTTTTTAATATAAAATTTTCCCACTCTATTTAAGCAGGTTCCTGGGCAAAACAGTATACACTTTCTCACACACCCACCCAGCTGCCCAGACCTAAGGACAGGCTTACAAGAGTAAGTGGCTCATGTGCTCAGCTGCTCTCCAAGCCCTCCACAGAGCGGGTGAAGAGCAGGGAGCTGCATTCCCTGCAGAGCTCAATAGAGCACTTGAACCACCACTTGTGGTAGAAGAGACACAGTCATGCCTTGGCTAGGTAAGCAAGAGAGCAGAGCTGTGCCTCTGCAGACCTGCATGCCATGTAAACCCAAAAGGATGACTCCAAAGGCAGGGTAGCTCAGAGTACTGCTACCACACTGCTGACATACCAAAGCTGTTCTCTAACCTCATTATTCTTCACTTCAGTTTCCAGCACCAGCCTTTCCACAGACTGTTGTTTTCAACTGAAGATCCACACTGTGCTCCCATAACCATGATGTTTTTAAAACATTTTCCACTTTACTAACATCTCTTTTCTTTCCACAGAGGTGAAGCACTTGCCCAGGACTGCACTGTGAATCCTTTGCTATAACCACAATGGCATCATTTACCTACTCTGTCATTGTAGGGTGGCTACAAAGCTCCCTGCTACTTCCCTGCTTCCAGTCAATCATCCTTCCCTTCCATTGCTTCAACACACAACTGGGCTTAATGACACTAAACCCGAGCAGCTTTTCACTTTCAAGCCCTCCACAGCCTCCAAACACCCCATTCAGCTCTGCTGCAGTAATGCCAACTACCATGGCCCTGTCTTCCATTCACGCTTTAAAAAAACAAATGAAACCATCACCCAGCATATTTCTTGGGCAAGGCCCCTAGTCACAATGTGACCCATGTGTATTTGCACTTACAGAACAGGAGGTTGCCACAATGCAAATACCCCCCTCTGAAAAAAGTTAATGGAAACTGCAACAGCGCAATGATGGATTTCTCTGCTATTCCATGAGCTGTACCTAAGGGAAATGTTGGTCTATGTGACTCGGCAGGAAAGACCCATCAGCCAAAAGGCAACAAAAAACTCGGCCACGTAACCCTTTTTCAACAAGTATGCTGCATGCAAATTAAACCCAACCGAAGATAATCACTACAATGTTAATGAAACCCTGAGCACTGAACAAGTAAGTGTCAAGGGAGTGTAAACGTGTATTTGAAACCACGGTACATTATTACAGAAACATCTTATGACTACCACGGTCACCTTCGCCCAACAGCTTCTGCACAGTACAGAAATATTTGCCATCTGCAATATTACTGAATAAGCATGTTCTCATTGCTCTATTAAAAATGACAGTTGTACTTGCTTGGGTCAGTAAGACAGCTGTTGAAAATCATATCATGCTTTCAGAAGGAGATTCTTTCAAGACATAGTTTCTTCAAGTAACTTCTGATTCATCTGTGAATGAGCAGTTGCCTCTAGACCAGAGCCAGTGCTGCCAATTCCCTTTTGCAGGATACTTCACTTGTGCCTGGACCCACAGGGAGCAGATTTAAAGACTATCTTGATCCTGCATTAGCACTTAACTTTATACACTACCAGTAGTCCCACTGAAATTACCGCCTGGAAGTTAAACAGTAGAATAACTCCTGCAAGAATTAAGCATTACACGAAAAGCTTCAATCAATAGGATTGCTGGTACACCGCCAGAAACAGAGGGACTTTCCTTTAACTCTTGGTTTGACTCCACATCCACAGACGGCTTCACTCCTGTCAACTCTGAAGAGTGGAGGGTCATACACCCGTATCAGATACAAAAAGAGGGCCTCTCACGAGATACTCATAGCTACCTTCCTTCTTAGGTACACTGAATGACTGTATTTGAAACTTTCAGAGTGAATGTAATGGATATACCAAATCCCAGAAATGACAAAATTCTGTGTAACCTGGGGCCACTGTGATATAATTATAATATGGAGATTATTATATAAGATCAAAGTCAGGGAGCTGGTTAGGGTAAAATACAGAAGACAACTGTTTGCAAACTGCTCCCGTTATTGTATTTGATTCTTTCCAACTATTAAATATAAGACTGTAATGTTCCTTCTACATCTAGTTTTGTCCCCTCCTTTGTTTCATTAATCTGCTTTCTCAAAGAACATTCGAAGTGGTGCTATTCCACAATGCCATTTCACCTTACTAACGGTGCAACTTACCCTGTAAAAAACCCCTCAGAGAAGAAGAATCAGCGTTGAGTAGTTTCTTCATTCTAATGCAGAACAAAATAATCCAAACTAAACACCAGAAAATTTGCATTTCAGCATGCCAGCAGAGATCTCAACAGCAGTACTGCACTGAGCACGAGCAATTGGGTTTGTTGTCAGGTTTGGACAAGTACTGCAAATCACCTCTGCAAAATGACAACTTCACAAGAGCTTCGCTTTTAGGACAAAATCTCCATAGAATATGTAACCTGGGTACAAAGGCCAAGTTGGAACCTGCAGGCCTCTTCTCTCTCTTCCCTGCTTGACCTCATTATCTGCTCAGAGCCCACTTAGCAGCTCAGTCTAACCACTGAAACCTCACAAATTAACAGCACTTACAAGAGTGCATGAACCATAAGTCACCTGGGGCAACCTTCCAACACAGAGGAGCTGCCACATAAGTCTCACGGTGGAGCCTGAAATGAGGTTATTCTAACAGCAAGGAAAAAGCCTCTCTGAGACAGCTTTTCCCAATTCTTCCCAGCATCAATTTAAAATACAGTTATTCACTTTAAGTGAGAGAACAAGTGTAGTTTAGCATACTAATAGCTTTCTTGAGCTCAGGTTTCTGTTCAATAATCAGTAGCTTTAGAAGGGTTCAAGCATCTTGTTTTAACTGTGCCCTGACAGCGAGGATCATGCCCAAGAAGGTGTGCTTAAGCACTTCACCATGTGGCAAGGCAGCAGCTTTTCCCTCTGGAGGGAAAAGCTCTGCAAATCACAACACTGTTTGTGTTGTGATTTGCCTAAACGTTTGCAAATACCAGTTCAACCAGTAGCAGAACAAATCACCAGCAGTACTGGTTCCCACCAGCACTTCATGTTCAGCAGCAAAGGCAGCCCTACAGCTAAACAAGGTCATTAAGCAGGAGGTGCTTACCAATACAGACATCAATAGGTATCTCCAGAAACACTTTGTGGCTCTGGCTATGCTTAGGAACCAACTTGAGATAAGTTTCTTAATTGGTTTTACACTCAAACATGCTTAAACCTAGTATTAGGTTTGCTGCTTTCTTCATTTCACTTTCCAGCATTCTTCTGGTAAATGATCACCATTCCTCCAGCACTTAAGGCTTTCTACACACATGACAACTCCAGGGCACACTCACAAGCTCCCATTCCACTGACACAGTCTGGATGACGAGGCTTCATCCAGCTCAGTTGATGGCACACCTTAGATGTTCATCAGACACTTGGTTTCTCTCTGCCTACCCAGCTGCGTGTTTTGCTGCAGACCAATGTACATGTCCTGGGGTGACACGTGGGGAGAATCAGGAGAGCACTGGTATTTGCAATACCCTACCACAAGCAAAGCCTATTATTTTACCGTAAGAGGAAATTCCTGAATTTTAACTTCCTCTTACAGTTTATTTTTAACAACCAAACACTATTAAACTCCATGTATACAACAGGACCTCTTATTAGAAAAAACTCTTTGAAAAGCATCATGATCAAAATAGTGAAGACTGCTGTATGAATTTGTATTTTCCTTTTAAAAGTACTAGTGAAATATGAACAAAGTTCAATAGGGTGTTTTAGAAACAAACCACCCAGACACACCAGGAGTACCTGGCATTCCTGTCCGTCAGGATGGCCTCATTTAATCACAAACTGGAAAAAGGAAAAGCATTGAAAGGAAGAGACAAGAAGGTCTAACCTCAGAAGTACACACACCAAAGCTGCAGGCTGCCCTCGTCTCCCTGGCAAGGGGCAGAGACAGCAGCGTATCCCACTTTAGCTGTGGGGGGTTTGAAACATTAAACTTACTCTGTGGAGAAATCCCACATGGAAACACTGGCAAAGGAGCAACAAAGCATTGATTTGTGAGCTGTTACTTTCTACACAGAGACAAGCAGTTGTTTCTCCATGCAGAAATACAGGAGTAAGGTGCAAAGATGAGGAATATAAATGGAACAACTGCCTTCAGGGACTGTTTCTGCACAGGGTATTTTGTTTCTTATATTTAGACATCACCAAAATGAGGAATAACAGAAAGGGAACACTGCATCACGTACAGCCCCCCATCTTGCTAATGAGACAAATTAACAGGAGGAGTCATTTTACAGATCTCGCTTCACACGTCAGACCCATGCTGAGATTGCAAGGCAGGTCTCTCAGCTGGGTTTCCTTTGATTTGTCAACTAAACACGTACTCTGAACGAATGGATCAATCCCTTGAAATGTATCCCCTTTCACTAACGTGTTAAGAAAGCAATGTGCTGCTTTTCCAGATGAGAAGCCTGCAGGAAACAAATCTGTTTTTTAAAAAACCTCTTTCAATTGTGCCTGTTCCCATCACCGGGTGCAGATCTCCACGCTGATGATGCCTGAGCTGCAATTGAAAAGCACTGCCTGTACCTTTTCCAGGCAACCCCGGTGTGCATTAAGAAACCAAATTTTGTTATGGTACAGGCACATCAGCAACCCTGAAGCCATTCCTCCCCATCACCTCTGCTTTGCCGTCTCCTGATGCAAAGCCATCCACCCAAGCACCCATCCTGTTGACCTAGGCTGAGGGCACTATGCTGCTCTGGCTCTGCTTTATGCTGGGAGGTGAGGCCAGGACTGCCCCTCAGGCACTGCCAGCTGCTGTTTGTCCTGTTTAAGGCGGACGTGACTCATGAATTTTGTATGCTCCAGTTCCAACTATCCAGAAAGTTTCCACAAGGAAAGAGGAAGAGCATATGTTGTCCCAGGACACTGTGCTGGAGAGGCTTTCAGCAGCAGGTGCCTTTTTTCAGCAGCCCAGTATAAGCCTCTCTATTACAATATTACTAAATCCTGGCTCTGAACAGAGTACTGAATCTCTCTGAAAACATTATTCTCACTCTTCTTTCTGAATGCAGTGAATACTACCTAACAATAAGCATTATATATGAGGGCTTTCCTTATTTTTTTAATCTCACTTTTCTGATTTACGCTCCCTAACTGGAAGGGGTGCCTTGAATCCGTAAGTTCCATGTTAAAAGTAAAAAAGGGAAGCATGGGAAGCATGCATGGAGATACTGGAAGAAACTGGAGTGGATTGAAAACTAACTATAAAAAGGCAAATAAACTCTTCACTTCTGAAGGAAGCCAACTACAGAAATCCAGCATTCACAGCATTTGAACTCATGTTTTGTCTGCAGTATATTTTTCTATTCCTGCAACTCCTAAATGGTCACTTCATGAATATCTGGATCCAAAAGTCATCAACAGCATTAAGTGCCAATACAGGCAGTGATCACAGCCAACAAACATCCAGTAACTAAAAACCCAAATGCTGTTAAAAGCATAAGTATAATGTAAATTCTTCCTGCACAATCCTCATTTGACTCAAGTCCACCATCATACCAAGCACACCATGCACTCTTACAGTTAATACATTTAACTGTCAGTAGGTTTCAGAGATAACAACTCTCTACACCAGAAGCATTTCACATTGTTCAAAACTACCATTTTGAGCTGTAAACAGAAACAGACAGAAATCGCCCTGTCAATTCAATAAATGATTTGAATTAGGCACCAAAACCCCCTGTGTCTGAATTCCCGGGTGTTATGGATTGTAAGACTTAGCTCTGCAATTCTTCTGAAATCAAATCTGAAAACAGGTCAAACGATTGCTGTGCACCTGAAATGGGCTACATTTACTAAGAAATCAGCTCAGAGTACAGGCAGAAGCTTTGGGTGTCAATTTAATGGTACTGGGAGAAAGGAATGAATAATTCACTGGGTTTCAACAGTCAAAACTTCCCACTTTTGGTGAACTTTACCTCTGAGATTTTAGATTCATTCAAACCCAAACCACAGCTCAGCAGGTGCAAATTCGTAAAAGCACAGAGTTTGCGTGACTCGCTTCTAACTGAACCCACCATCTTTTTGCAAAGCAGCAGCTGTGGCAAGCGCTCTAAGAGAATAAATATTTATTCCTCCTTAAATAAAGCTGCTTTCCCACCCATGAGCACAGGCAGAACAATCAAAGGCTTCTCAAGGACAATTACAGGAAAAACTCCTGCCTGCCAAAGTCAACCATTGCCAGCACAGTGAAACATGGGACACCAGCTCTACAGCTCCTTTGAGGAAAAAGGCTTCCGTTACAAATCCCTGAGGATTTCAAGCTTGTTTCATAGCCACAAGGATTATTTCCCTCTTTTCCTGGCCAGCTCTTCCTTCAGAATTCATCAGTATCACTCCTCGCTGCTACATAACATCAACATGATGCATCACGCGGCAGCTTCTCTTCCCAAGGGGCATGAACAGCATATTAGTACTAACAGTATTTTTAAGTTTGATTTATCTATTTGCTCCGATTTCTGCTATTTTTATATCTCTATTCATCTTCTAAAACAGTCTTTTGTGATGAGAAATAACAAGAGAGATCAATTCCTTTTTGTTCCAGATGTGAAGATAAAGTATTTTAGATAAGAAACAGCCCTTGTCACTGGAATTGCTGAAGATACTCACAACAGAGTACTGAACAGCTGAAACATGATACACTGAAGTTGACGGGTTTAGTTGGATTTTTATTGTTCCTGGTTTTTTCTTGCTCGTGCTTCTACATACTCCTCAGAGGCCAAGGACTGATGGATCAGAACAGCAACACCTACTTGGAGAAGACCAGCAGCTGAACTTACAGCAAGGATTGGCGAGAGCTCTATTTTTGCATTCCGATATAGTCCATTTTGCAGAGTAATGGGTTTGTGCCATGGGACTTGCATGGAGACGAAGCCTGGACTCTTTCCAGATCTGAAGGAGGTCCAGGTTGCAAGCAACTTTGCAAAAGCCATGCTGGCAGAAAGGCTTGACACCCACAGAACCCCACAACACCTGCAGAAAGCATCTGAGCACTTACGTCCTGACATGCTTTATGGTCAGTCACACCAATATATTCCCCAAAGCCCTTCATTCTCCACCCTTGAAGCCTGCTCTATACAGTCCCATGTAAGAGATGAAGGAAGATGTAGAAGCAAGAACCACTGGATTGACCAGCAGAGCTCACATGAATATTCCTGCCATGGCAACAGAATCACCTGCAGGTTCAGACTCAGGTAGTGTCTGTACTTAAGGTCTGGAGCCTTGGAACAAGAACGGCTTGCTGGAGGAGGTTGGCACTGGCATTGAATGTTTCATCAACGCTGCTCATATAAAACAAACAAGAGTTAAATCAGAGCTACTGAAGGCTCCTTCCTAGCTCCATCCCTTTTTTATCACTTGTTTCTTTGCCAAGAGTGATGCTCTCTGCACAATATTTACACCCAGATTCTTATCTTTCATGTGGCAATATTGCAAATGCAAATTCCTGTTTTCTGTTCATAAGGAACAGAGTAGTGACTGAGCAACCACGCACACATGATTGTCAAACCCTAATGAAATCACAGACACCACTAATACCCAGTGACATGTTCAGACTGCAATCCCTACTGGGCATGTAATGGCAAAGGCAACTGCTGAGAGCATCCTGGATGATATCCAGCCTCTTCCCCAACAAAAGAGGGTAATTAAGCTTTTGGGTATCAGCTGGAAGCACAGTCTGGAACCGCTCCTCCATGCAGGGTTTTCCCAGCAGAGGGCACTTTTGATTCACAGACCACTTCGGAGGCTGTTGTTTTTTTATTCTCCATCACTATCTCAAAGAGCTGAAGCAGAGGTGGTGCTGTCTGCTTAAAAATAAAGACATCGTTGCTTTAGCTCCACTTTTCTTCCTCCCTCTCCCCTCCAACAAGTTTTATTAAGTTCTCATCTTTAATTCATGCCTGCAGCAGAGCTGATGTCACTTTTTTTTTGCTATTAAAAAAGGATCCACAAAGCACAAGCCAAGCTTGCAGTGGTATCTCACCTACATTCCTTCTCTATTTTTATTTTCAGTGATTTGTTAACGTTCATTATCCTCAAAACCAGAAAAGGTTTTCCAACAGAAACATGACTATTCACTTTGAGAGAAACCAAACAAACCACCTATTAGATTACACACTGCATCTCCTGTGAGGACAAGACACAGCCCACCAGAGACATGGCACAAATAAAACCCTCCAGTTGTCTGGGGGCGGGGGGGGGGGGGGGGAATGGCCGGATATTGGGGACCCAGGGAAAGAAACAACTTACCAACTGTTAAGGTGAATTCCCCTTTGGGAAACTGTCATTTCACAGTGGATGCAAAGTGAGAATGAGGGAGGATGTGCGATAAGACAGTGTCTGGGGGAGAATTTTCCAGCAAAAGCCCTGGGGAATTGAGATGTGTTTAACTGCTAAAATAAAAAGCAGTATTAAAAGCTAAAAAGCAAAGGATGTTTTAGTCAAGTAATGCACACATCTGTCCTAAGTTAAAACACTGGGAAGCACTGCAGTTCTGCCGTAATTCTGCTTCGTTTGCATACAGCTGGGATGTGGTTTTTAGGTTGGCAGCATCATGCAGCTGACTGAAGGCCAGACAGCCTATTTTAGGGTGGTAAAGATGCCAGGAGTCCTCTCCTCAGGTTTGCTCTATGCAATCCTATGCCTGTGCCTATCAAGGCACCGTCCTGGATACTAACAACTCAGCAGAGTCCACCAGCATGTGCTTGGACCCACCAGCATCCACATCTGGCATTTCAGCTTCTACAACAGCCCTCAGACACCTGTGTGTAATAGAAATTTCATAGAGGTTGATCTACGTCATGCTGCAGACAATGAGAAGCTGGTTCAGTAGTAAGTAGCCCAACTGAACAAGTCATTTCCTCTACAAGTTATACAATTTAGAATCACTCTGGTCCCTCTTGGCTCATGGATGAACAGTTTTGTTTTTCAAAAGTCAGAGCAGCGGGTGGTGTGGTCATGTTGTGTAAGATAATACAAAGAGCAGAACAATTACTGCTAAAGGAAAATACACTGTGCCATAGGCTTTGTATTTGTTACCACGTTTTTAAGTAGGGCTTCTTGCAGAATCACTTGTTTGTTCGTGTCACTTTGACTGGAATGTACGTTATTACCAACCATCTCTACAGACAAGGAGAAGCTGTTGTAAACATGCTGAAATTAAGTGCAAGAAAGTCATTGAAGATCTCTGAGATTGTGCAATATTTGTATAATAGTACGTTGGGGAGGAAGGTTATGGGAAAAATCAAACCCCAAATCACAGAGACTGTTGCTTTTGGAACAACAAAGAGCGAACCCTAAGTACGTCAATAGTTACACTGAAGTCAGCAGAGCTAAGCCAGTTTACACAATAATTCCCCAAGTATTTTATTCATCTGTTGCAGGGAAGGGGCACATCATTCAGCCTATGCAAGGCAGCGAGAGGAGCTCCACGCTGAGAGGGCAGCACAAACACAGTGTTAAAAAGTTGAAGTCTGGGCTCAAAAGCAAAAGAAATGTGAAATTAGGCCCTTTCTACAGCTCTATACTTTGCCTTTAGGGCTTGTAATAGGATATTTAATTACATGATACTGTAATTTCTTTGCTATTATGTTACAAAAGTTGTAACTGTTGATACTAGATATTTGAAGTTAGCACCACGCATCAATCCTATGCTGTGTAAAGCCCAGCACTGAAACGCCTCCCCACATCAGCACCAGCTTGTAAATCGTTAACAATACTGGGAAAAGAGGGTATTTCCCTGTTGGCTGTTAATCGCTAGCAGGCCTCAACATATATTCAGTAGCAATGATTTTAAGAAAAATACACGAAATCTGCAATAAAATGACGTTTGGCTGGTTTCCAAATCCTCAACAGGCACTTTTCTACTGCTTCAGCGTGTGCTGAAACACACAGCACTACAGGCTCTACTACGGTCCTCATAAAAATCAAACCCACCCAGAGAATCCTCAGAGCCATCAGCTTCAGTTCACACACACGACTATGAGTATCCAAGCTATGGCCTTCACATAAGCTACAAGAGCTTGGTGTCCATACCTGGATCCTGTAATTCAGACAATTGAAGTAACAATGAGCACAATGGCCCAAAGATTCATGGCAAAAAGATGGATATTTTAATGCAGACATAGCTCTTGACTGTGTGGCCCACAAACTGCTCTGGCATCAGCACTGAGGGCACAATATTGGCACTATAGCCAGAAGGAATCTGTATCCCATTGTAGGCTCCAGGAATAACAACAACAAAAGCTAGCAACCAAACTTTGGGCAAGAATGGTAAAAGACTTCTGAGCAAACTTTCTAACACAGCCTACAGACCCAAGCCCAATCCTCCTGCTTCATTTACCTCTTCCTTTAAAACACTGCATATCCCAGCAGTGAGCCAGTGCACCAGTGCCAATTTAGCACAAGGAATAATACATCCAGCTCCCAGCTCTTGCAGGACTGTAGCAGCTCCAAAGACTTTGGCTGCTTCCACCTACCAGCAGCTTCCCCAGTGAAGGGAGAATGAGAGGATTGTTTGCATCTCTCTACAGCCCTGAAAAACTTCGTGCCACCACTGAGCTTCTGCAGAATAGACACAGTGCCAGGAAGTCAGTGCCTGTGAGCTCCTGCTTGTTTTCAGGCCTGGCAGTGATGGATTACATACAACCACAAGTTGGGCATAAACCAGCTGTCTATCTGTCTTTTCCAAACATCTTGCTTCAGTTTCTGTATTATAGAGGTGCCAATGCCTTGTTTCAGGATGCCTCCTGCATAAAGAGCACATATTTCTCTGAATATTTTACTGTCATATAGAGGAACTGGACTTTTTTCTTTTTTTTTTTTTAATGCTATTGCTCCTTCCCTGGCACATTCCTCATAATAAAAGTCTCTCTGTTCCACAGACCTGAAGCTGAAATGGCAAACTGCACTACACCTTTCCTCTGCACTGAAACCCACACACACAAATCCCACTGTCTTCTGACACACAAGAAACCTG
>JANHGB010024706.1:0-24097 GCA_026283785.1 Coracopsis vasa | reverse complement strand
GCTGGCACAGGGTGCCCAGAGAAGCTGTGGCTGCCCCATCCCTGGCAGTGCTCAAGGCCAGGTTGGACACAGGGGCTCGGAGCAACCTGACCTAGTAGAAGGTGTCCCTGCCTGTGGCAGGTGGCTGGGACTGGATGAGCTTTAAGGTCCCTTCCAACCCAAGCCAATCTGGAATTCTATGATTCTGTTATTTGTGACATTCATTATTCCAATAAAGAAAGTTTGAGGTTAGTCTTTCATGCCATCATTTGTTTGAACTACTCATATGTGTCCTCTTCTGGAGTGTAGAAGAAGTTAGTTTTAGATGTTTACTATTGACTGTGTCACATAAACTGCTCATTTTCTGGACTAGAATTGTTCAAACCCATTGCTTTTTGTTCTCTTCCAAAATAATTTGAGAAGAGGGGCGAGGGGGAACCCAACCAAACTCTAAACTTGTTTTTAGCTCAAAGTAGTAATTTTTCTGTACTCTTTCCACTGACTAACCCACTAAGATAACTTTCTGCTCAGTCTTACTGGAGACACAAAACAGCAACGAATTTCCAAGTGCTTAGCAAGGACTACCTGAGTAAGCTACAACAAGAAAGAGAGAAAATACTGTTGCAATGGGGGAGGTACCCATTAGAATATTAAATGATGGTTGAGGTATTGTTTCTGATGGGTTGAGAAAAAGTGCCAAAAGTTGTCTGGTAAAAGCCATGTTTGCACCCTAGCCTTGTGTTTCATGGATTGTTTGCTTTGCATGGAATTAGTTCTGTGAAGAAAAGGCTCAAACAAAATACTAATTTCCAGCTTTTAATTTTAGCAACCTTTCATAATGAACAGTGACTTTTTTTGGGGAGTGGGGAGAATTCAAGTCTAATCATTTGGTTGATGCTGGGAAAAATAACTGGTACAAAGCATTTTTATCTCTATTTCTGCAGCTCATTTTTGATCTTGGTAAGTGCGAGTCTAATCTTCCTTTTGTTTAGAGGAGGGGAAGGAGAAGCCATTTCTTATCTCTGCCAATTCCTCTCTGACCTTTAAAAACAAGTTATCTGATATATTTGCTCTCTTCGAAGCTGGGCTAACTGTAAGTCCTTCTGGGCTGAGTTTGCAGATCTGTGTATTCAAGTTTCAGCTGGCAAGTAGTGTAAAATAAAGTGGACTGAGTTATCTGAAAAGTAGTTGTGACTGCTGGTAAAGCGAGATGATAGGAGAGCTTTCAGGCTCTGTGACTTTCTTGTACTTAGCTGCCCTAGATAAGGCTTTTATCGTTCTTCTCTTCATAAGAGTCAGTTCACAGCTGGAGACACTTAACCAGCTTTAGTTACTGGCACTGATGCTGGAGAGGCTCTGCAATTTCAATGTATCAGAATACCCTGATAAAACTTCTGGGATGATGTTGGTGCTCTTTTGGCCTTCCCAGGGCTTGTTCAGACCCTCCAGCATTAACATATAAGCCATGTATAGGGGCTGAGCAGGGGACAGTGGGGAGAAATCAAAACACGTTATCAGCGATGCAGCCACCTCTTTGCATCCTGTTCTGTAGCTGAGTCAAAGGTTATGTCAGGCTTCATTTGCTGCTTAATTAAAAGATCTCATAGAGGTCCTATCTGTGACAGTAAGAGCAGTGTAACATGAGTGCAAATTCTAATTAAATTTTCAGGCTTATGAAGTTGAAAGGGGAGTGAGATGTATAGAGGCTTCTATCAGCCCTTATTAGCTGAAAGACCCTGTCTTTGTTGTGCAGACAAGGGCTGTTCAGCTTGTAGTGCCCCACTGTCAGGTTGGTGAGACACAATCATGTCAACTAAATGAGACTGTGCTCAGCTGTGTTTATTAGCATTAAATTAATCATTTATTTAAAGGCCTAAGACCCATCAGTATTAGAAAGGAGTTTATTTACACTTTAGAAACCTTTTGTCAAGCTTTCAATAAAGAAAATATGTGGTGTCCCAGCAGGGTACTCTGCTGTCCTCTCCTTATTTCTCATAATGTTAAGTAGAATGAAATCTTGAGCTTTGAGTATGTAGAATCACAGAATGGTTTGGGTTGGAAGGGACCTTAAAGCTCATCCAGTTCCAACCCCTGCCACAGGCAGGGACACCTTCCATTAAAGCAGGTTGCTCCAAGCCCCTCTGTCCAATGTGGTCTTGAACACTGCCAGGGATGGAGCAGCCACAGCTTCTCTGGGCACCCTGTGCCAGTGTCTTATGTATAAGAATGTATAAATTCTTATCAATTCACTGTTGAATAGCTCAACACTTGAGTTCTGACAAACACTTAAACTCACTAGCTTTCCATTATGACTGTGTATATAATTTTATCACAGCAAAACTAATTCAGTGTTTCTCTATGTTGTGCAGATCCTTTGACAAAGCACCTGCCTGAACATGGCTGTGTTAAATAAGAATAATCAGCTTTGTGCAAATTTCCTGAGCCAAGCTGCCAAACCAGATTTTAGAAATGGATCGATTGCTTCACTTTATTCATATATCTTATGATAATTTCCCTTCCCGAAAGTATAAAAATGACAGATACGAGTGGTTTGTGGTCTTTTTTTCCCTCCTTAGAGCTGTGATTTGCAAGTGAATTTAAGGGCTAGAAATTAGTAAGGACGTAAGGAGAACCTGAAGCACTTTGCAGGCAGAATGCAGAATTTGCATCTGAATCATAGAATGGTTTTGGTTAGAAAAGACCTTAAGATCCATTCCATGGGCAGGGACACCTCCCACTAGCCCAGGTTGCTTAAGGTCCTGTCCAATCTAGGCTGTAGAGTAAGAACATGAAAGCGTCAC
Source organism: Coracopsis vasa (assembly GCA_026283785.1). Taxonomy (NCBI): domain Eukaryota; kingdom Metazoa; phylum Chordata; class Aves; order Psittaciformes; family Psittacidae; genus Coracopsis; species Coracopsis vasa. Next base: position 21,317 of record JANHGB010024706.1, on the reverse strand, counting down.
TACAGACAAAATTCATAGGGATTATCTCTGCCTTGCCTTTCCATGTCATTTAGAAGTCTTGTTCGTTGCTGTGATGAGCTCCACCCTGAAGTCAACAGGATCATATCTGGAAATGGAAGACCAGACACTGGGGAAAAACCTGGTGGTTGTAGCTTTGATGAGAAGAGAGACTCTAGATGCAAAAATCTCAGAGCTCATTCAGTTATTTCATACTGTGGGTCTTCATCTGTGTAATTCCTACATGATCCTTTGCTTGTCTGTAGTCTGTAGAAGAGGCTCAGTAAAAGTGAGACATGATCTCTAGCTTGTCAGTGATTATCAGGGAGAAGAACACAGAGAGGCTGGAAACTATCCAATGAAAACAAATTATGGAAAAGAAGACTTGAAAAATAAGCTGCACCCTTTTTTTTCCAGCACTAGAAACTAACTATTTACCAATAACTTTATTATGCTTGTTTACTGCTCCCTACTGCTTAATTATTATTCTCAGGGATTTAGGCTTTATTTCATCGTTTTAACATAACAACTCTTGCTTGAATTGAAGAAACAGAAAGGATAGAATCTGCAATACAGAGCGTACAGCTGGTTGAACTGTTCACAGCAAATAATTTACTGGCTCAGTTAAGCCTTATTATCTCTTTGAAAATTGTCCAGAAACAGACTTTGATTATTATGAAATTGTTAATTACTCAAAATTGTTTGACAAACATTGCATAGAAACAGAGTCCAACTTATGGGCTGGTCTCAAGCTGTCTGTTATTCACCACCCTGAGCTCCTGTTATGTGCTGGTGGGACAAATAACAAACTCTAGTTGTTTAGATATAAGAAGACAGCAGATGAGAAGCCAGTAGATGGTGCTCAAGGATGCAAAGCCAACTTGGTTTAGGGAGGAGGGAATCGTGTTGCTAAGCACTGCAAGTGTCTTTATTTGGCTGCATTTTGCATCTACACTTAGCAGGTAAGTCCTGTAGTTCTTTGGTTTCCCACCCAACAGGACTGCAATATTTGGAATATTTGAGGAGTGGGAGCTGAGAGGTTGCTGGGGAGTTCTTTAAACTGTTTCTGTGAGCTCATGTTGCCAGGAATATTCACTGCTCTGGAGAGAAAATCAGTGTGGAGGAAAGCTTAGGGAGAAGGGTAAACTGCATCCAAAGATCACAGTGCTCCCTTCTTCTGCAGAGCTACAGTACAGGAAAGATATTGACCTGTTGGAGAAGGTTCAGAGAAATGATCATAGGGACAGAACACCTCTCCTGTGAGGAAAGGCTGAGAGAGTTGGGGTTGTTCAACTGGGAGAAGAGAACTCAGATGAGACCTTATTGTGGCCATTCCTTACTTGAAAGGGATCTATAAGGAAGATGGGGAAAGACTTTCAGCAGGGCCTGTTGTGACAGACAAGGTGATGGTTTTAAACTAAAAGAGGGATGTTCAGGCCGGATGTGAGGAAGAAATATTTTACAGTGAGGGTGGTAAAACGCTGGCACAGGATGTCCAGAGAGGTGGTGGATGCACCATCACAGCAACCTAATCTAGTTGAAAATGCCCCTTCTTATTGCAAGGGGGTTGGACTAGATGAGCTTTGAAGGTCCCTTCCAACCCAAACTATTCTGTGATTCATTAGGAGACTTCTGATTTGTATGACAACAGCAGTGTCAATCTCTTCAGTCTTTGCTGTATACTGTATATTGTTTTCAGTTCTTTCAAAACAGTTCTAGCAGTGATCATCCTCTAGGACTGATGTTCACACTGTCACTCTTGGTTTTCCAAAAGAATTTTCCTTTTTGAATATTAGCATAACCAAATATTCAGACACTTGTGTAAAGAATCCCCTCAGTTATATGAATTTGTAATTGCCTCGTTGCTAGCCTGAAAGATTTGGATTTGCTTAGTCTTGGGTAGTGAAATCCAAAGGGAGATTTGGTAATAATCTTCCAGTACATTAAAGGTTGCTGTGAAGTGAGAGGCCACAAATTCTCCATGTCCACTCCACATAGTGCAAGTTTTAACAGGCTTAAGTTAAGGGATATTTAGTCTGAACATTAAGAAAGTCCTTTATAACTGTACAGCTAATGAAGCATTGGACTAGATTTGAGGGACTATATCAACAGTGATTTTTAAGCATAGTTGAGAAAAACTGTAAGTTATAACATAAAGTACAATCTTTTCTGGAGAACATGTGTGCATGTGCATAGATGATCTGGATGGGTTCTCAGAGTCTCTTCATCCTAAATTGTTTGCTCACCAAAAATGTGGGGCAAAGACTGGACCCATCCATACAGGCTTTTTCCCTGATACACCTCTATCAGCTTTCTTGCTAGTCCTATAAATATCCTCTATTTGCAGCTTTTGATAGATAACCAGGAGGCCTACTCATAGGCACCAGTATTCTCTGCTTTTGATGGAAAGAAGATAAAAGACATGTGAACCATTAAGCCTGTGAGTTGCTGACATGTATATTTCATAAAGACAACTTACTGAGTAATATAGAGAAGGTTTTTCCAGGCTATCTTTATGATACAGACACCACTTTGTAAGTGAAATACTTGCATTATTGATTTTAATCGAATTTTGCACAGGAAGGACAAACTGTGGCAATACTGCATGATGCTGCATAAGAAGGTACAGCAGACTAAGACTAAAATGGCTGTTAATATATATTCTGTGACTGGAACACTGTTTTATGACCAACAGAAGCAGCAATTCCATAATGCACAAGGTCCAAGGGCAATAAACAGGGCTTTGGCATCATAGATTTTACCAGTACTCTGAGCAATAAAAATGTTTATAATGTTGAGCATTATAGTGGTGTATTGCTTAGAAAACATGCAACAATAAGAGGAGGATTGTATTTGCAGCAGCATTTTTGGAAGTTCTGGTTTTGCTCAGAGAATCATACATTGACATTATAATTTTTGCCTAAATAACTTAGTGTTCCCATTACTGTTAACAGCTTCTTCCATGTTATTCTTCCTGTTTTCTCTTTACAATGTATTTTCCAGATTTAGGTACTTGTAGGAGGTATGGAATGTGTCTTCTTGTATATTTGGATATGGATAATGCCTATCTCAAAAACAGCCCTGGTCTTTGGGGTTTTTACAAGTGATTGTGAGTTAAATAATAATCGATTTCTTCTCAATGGTAATTGTCCATTTCCATAATCTCCACTCTCACCATAAGCAAGATGATTTGACTCGGCCCTTAATGAAACTAAACTTAGTCCACAATGAAAGACAATTCTGGTGGTCTCCCTCTAGCATAGATGTCTCCAAATGGTGCAGTGCCCTGTAGTATGCTACCGGAACATCATTAGACTTGGGTTTCATTTATGCCCATTTCCCATTACAGCCTGTGCTTATCACATTGTGATACATGACAGCAGCGCAGACATAAAGCACACTGCATCTTCAATTACATTCTGGCTTTTGGACAAGGTGGGGAAGAGCCTAAATGCTGCTAAATCCTGGTTTGTATATATATGTGTATATTTGTATGTTTATATATACATATGCATACAAATGTTTGTGTGCATAAAAAACCCAACTGTGTTGGGACCTGTGTATTCAATTTCATTTTACTGGAGTGCAGTCAAATTTCATGCCATGTAAAGATGCCATACCAGATTGAACAAAAGCTACGTAAGACTCTCCAGATGAAAAGGAGTGAAGTGCACAGATGTGTATACTCACTCCTGTATTGTGTCCTAAAGCAAGCACTGTTAAATGGCAAAATAGCTTGAATGTATTGCGAAAGACAGATGGAGAAATCAGCCTCAGAAGTGATTTACCTAAACTGATGCAAAATCTAGTGGCTAGGTCATTGCTAGAACGCAGGTTACCTACATCTCCAGGACACTCTGCTTGTAACTGAGGAATAGCCACAGGAACAGTCTTGAGTGCTTAAAGGATTTCTAATTCTGAACTGTTAGTGTATTAGAAGAATTTTGCACCTCGAGCAGGCATATGGCAAAAAACATTTGGAGGAAAAAGAATTTTGCAGTAAAATCTGACTGAATCAGGCTTCTATGCTCTTGGTTTTTAACTATTAATCTGGTTTGGGTTTAGTGTTAATCATTTGTGAGGAAAAAGGGAGGGAAAGCAAGAAGATTCGGAACAAATAAGCACTGCATTGATTGAACACCAAATTCCCATGTATTTCAGCCGGGCTTGCTCACAGTGACAGAGTCTTCCACATTGCTGCTGTAAACCTCATTTTTGTTTAATAAAGTTTGCACAATCTGTCAGTTTTTAAATTAACTGCATGGCTGGCTCAGGCTTCAGTCACGACACTAAAGACCATGTAACACAATCAGTGGCTCCGAATGAAATACAGGGATGTGGAACTGGCAGAGACTGCGGGAAATGTGAAGGGAAAACTTGTCATTTTACTGACAAAACAAGACAGCAAAAATAAACTCCTACATAACTTCCTTTCTGCTTTTATTTTTTTTGGAAGAACATCTAGAAGATGGTTATTTACCTTCTTTCTTTTTTTTTTTTCTTTCCAAGATATGGCTGTTTATGCGTAGTTAGAATTTGTGATAGTAATAGTTCACACTTATTCCAAATTGGTTTTCAATATTGTGTGATAATGTTGAAAAATTGGTACATAAAATCAGATGTCATGCCAGTTTGAGGCAAAAAAAGGGTGTAAAAATAAAGGCCTGTTTCTTCAGATAGCAGCCTTCCAGTGTCTAAAAAGTGCCTACAAGGGTACCAGAGAGGGATTCTTCATCAGGGACTGTAGGGATAGGAGAAGGGGTAATGGGTTCAAGCTGAAACAGAGGAAGTTCAGGTTAGATATAAGGAAGAAGTTCTTTACTGTGAGGGTGGTGAGGCACTGGCACAGGCTGCCCAAGGAACTGATGAATGCTCCATCCCTGGCAGTGTTCAAGGCCAGGTTGAACAGAGCCTTGGGCGACATGGTTTAGTGTGAGGTGTCCTGCCCGTGGCAGGAGGGTTGGAGCTAGCTGATCTTAAGGTCCTTTCCAACCCAAATCATTCTATGAAGTTGTTAGATTTACAGTCCTGGCTTGCTAAAAAAAAACCACCCTAAACCAATGTAGAATTAGGTGTGAAAATGAAGTAATACTATAGAGTTGCCACATTCTTTTTTTCCTGAGCTAATAGATTTGACTGTCCATAGTGACTGTATCTGGTTCATCTGTGTTGATATAAAATGCTCATAGCCAGCAGTGGATTGAGAAACCACAGTGGATCATCAGTGCTATGCTATGGGAAGTGAACGAAAAAGTCTTTCTTTCAGACTACCTCTCTTCTTTTTCTGCTTTGAGGTTGCATATTGCTAATCTGCATGGCACATGGCCTTAAGGTTTTCAGGTGGCAACAGATGTATTGCAACAGCTTTTATGGCTGTTAAGACTACCTAAAAAGTTATCTGTTAATTTGTTTAATCGTAGACTATTCTCATTACTAGGCTTACTTAGCAGTTTAATGAGAATGTGTAATAAATTCTCTGAGAATTCACAAACCATTGCGTTCCTCACTATCTGCTTCAAGTGACAGTTGCATTTCTTGCATATATTCCATCTGAAATTCTCTGCTGTGACTGTTTTCATCATGGGGAGAGGATGAAAGAACCAACCAGATAGATCTTCATCGTGTTGCCTAATGCAGCACTGGAAGGTGCTCAGATATACCTAGAAAAAAAATCTGTGTGAGTCAACCTAAGGTGTAAAAGGCACTGTTGAATGAATGACAACCACAGTCTTTTTTTCCTAATATGTAATCTGAATCTCCCCTCTGTCAGTTTAAAGCCGTTCCCTTTGTCCTGTCATTACATGCCCTTGTAAAAAGTCCCTCTTTAGAAGAACAGGGATGTTTTATTCCATGGGACCCATAATAGCCATTTCTCCTTCTGTTCCTTCTCTAATTCCTAATTCAGCCTTTAAAAAAAGGCTGAATTCCAAACGCAAGCATGTTGCAAATGTAAGAAAAACTAGTGCCTAGCTGCTGAACTCATTCCCCCGTAATTCTGGAGAGCAGATACAGAGCTATCATTATCCTGAGAAGTGAGACACTTGTTCACAGTCTGCAGGTGGTAGGAAACAATAATTAGGATGTGTAAAGAGAAAGGTAATGACCACAGATACTTTACAGATTAAAACTGATCAGTTTTTAATTATTGCAAATATTTCCCTTGCCATTCCACATTTCCTTACATAGGAAAGTATGTAAAGGAAGTATTAAGGTACGAGAGTATGTAAAGTCAAAACCAGAACAATTTTGACTGGGATAGAGTTAATTTTCTTCCTATCAGCTTGTGTTGTGCTGTGTTTTGGATTTGTGCTGACCACAGTATTGATAACATAGGGATGTTTCATTTGTTGCTGAGCAGTGCTTACACTGTGCCAAGACCTTTTCTGCTTCACACATTGCCCTGCCAGTGATGAGGCTGAGAGTGGGCAAGGAGTTGGAGGGGACACAGCTGGGACAGCTGATCCCAACTGACCCAAGGGATATTCCAGACCATATAGTATCATGCTCAGCAATAAAAACCTGCTGAGTACCAGAGGCAACACAAATACCTGGAATCTCCATCAGTAAAGTGCAAGATCTGATCTATTTTGTTTTACTATGACTTTGCCTGATTCTAGCAGATGCAAATAAATGTAGTGTATCCTGGATCAGGCTAGAATGCGTCTTCGATTCTAAAGCTGTGTTTTAGTGTTACTTCTGTCAGTGTGTGTGAAACTGAACTAGAAATGCATTTGTAGAATTTGATGCTCTCCAAAGGTGGATCCAGTACATGGGACCAGGCTGCAGACAGTGTGAATGGAACTGCTTTGGAATGTAAACAGTGTTGTAGTACACTGACCTTAGCACCAAGGTTTCACCCTTACTGGGGTGTTAAATGTACCCTTTGTTCACTCCCAGAATATCAGCTGGGGAGAAGCAATTAATGCCTTCCAAAAAGAAGCTTAAGTACAGTTTGGAATCTAGTTCATTCCAGAGATCACTTTTTGTAGGCAATATAGTGAAACTGCAAGTTTGGTTCCTTGCATCCTGCAGAGTTTTATTACCCTGTTGAGTTTGCACCTCCTGCCATGCATGCATTGAGGTTCACAACACACACCTTCAGAAACATGACACTAAATGCCCCGTCAGTGGGATGTGACAAAGCCCTCACATTGCTCCAGGCACTGGGACCTGAAAATGATACAGGCAAAGGGTAAGGCTACCTTACAAGAACAGGAGTGCAATATTGGGGATTAGAGGAAACCCAGCTGAACCTCTGTACCTCCTGCATGTGGCCAGCCTATGCTAGAGAGGGCAAGACCTGAAAATGTAATGTGGGCTGTTCTGCACCAAGACTGGCCTGGGATGCAGATGTTACTCTCTGGGTAGATGTCTTTCAATATGTGGATGTAGCCCAGATCTGTCTATCTGAACAAACTGTGTGCTGTACTGGGACAATGTCCAGCTAAATGGTTTCAGTAAGTAATATAGGCACAGAAGAACTTATCTTCTTAGAGCTTTCAAGTATTAAATCTTTCAGGGCCTTTTGTCAGAAATTTATTTGGTGATAGGTTCTCTAGATACCTGCTAAAATTACAATCTTTCCTTTAATTTTTCCTTTGTAAATCAGATGTTGCAGATAGATAATGTGTAAATTGGAATTCTCTTCAGGTTTGCCAAAAAAAGGAAGGTAGAGAGGAAGTAAAGAACTCCTGGAATAGTGAAAGGCTGGAAATATAATAAACTTCTGCAGCTGGTTCAATACTTCATATTCTGAATTCTCAATGAGCTCAAAATAAAGCTTTTAAGTCCTTTTCCCCTTTTATTATTTTTCTCATTCTGTCATTTTTATTTAAGCTCCTAAGACCGGCTGGATCTAAGACAATAAAAACAAGTGTAAGGGCTTTGTTCTTAAGGCATTAAGATTGGAGTGAACTGTGAGGAGCTCAGTGTATGTGAACTTAGAATGAAGCACTGCCTGCTTGTTATGGAGGATTCCTGTACTCATGTTGAGAATCCAAACAAGTTAAGAGACAGAGTTTAAGTTCAAAAAATGCCTTTTATAAAAATACATCATTTTCTTCCCTTTACAGAACTTCATAATTGTGGGTATTAGTAAAACTAAAGAAAATGTGGAAACAAAATTGTTTTGCCTATTCCGACTTTTCCTCCAACTGCAAGAATTTTCTTACATAGTTGCTAATCTTTAATTCATTAAAGTAGTTAAACTATTAATCTAATATATCTTTGTATTAGGTTGCTGTTTGTTTAATTTTACTAATCAATGAATAGCTCATAACAGCCAATTTATTGTCATTAAAATGAGAAAAATATGACTACTTATTTCTGTGATCTATCACTCCAGCTCATATTGTAACCTTCATCTGTAGCTGCTTAGAGACAGGATATAGTTAAAAACATTAGAGCATTATTTTGTCTCTCATTCATCAGAAGATCAGTTTGATGCAAGAACTAATTGCTTCCAGGACACCTTTTGAGGTGTTTGATTCATCTTTGAGCTCAAATGACTCTGAAGTACCATGAGTTGAGCATCAAATTAGATGCTCACTAGAATTACTGTTTGAACACATGCTTTTTTTGAAAACAAGGCTGTCATTTGGATATTGTGTTATTTTGCTTTTTTTCTTGGGCATTTTGTGTGTTCAGTTTGACATGCTCCATGTTTGCACGTATTAGTGATCTCTGTGCAAACGTATGATCAAAGAAGACAACCCCAAACCTCTAGTATTGGATAAAGCCTTGTGACAGGTTGATGTTCCATACACTGTAGTTGGATATCCAGTAACCATGTAGATACAACCTGTAAAACCAAATATGTTTGCACTTTTGTTTACCTTTTTACTAGAAAATCAAATGGGTTTATTTTCATGGAGCTCATATGCTTTGTGCTGCATAGCAATAGCAGGTTTTTCTTTTATGTGGAGCAGGTGGCTAATACTGAAAAACCTGTTTTCATGGTGGGAAAGATTTATTGCCTTTGAAACTCATTTCAGAGTATTTGCAATTGGGTAGCAACTGCTGTTCGAAAACCACTGTAGATAAACAATGGAAGCACATAAGTGAGAATGCATAGAGGGAATAGGAAGAATGGTTCAGCTATTTTGTCTTGGGAGCTTGTTTTTATAAGAACACCCTCCCAGTTCCCTACAAAACAACCTCCCGTATGAAGACAGGGTGAGAAAGCTGGGGCTGTTCAGCTTGGAGAAGAGCAGCTGCATGGAGACCTCAGAGCAGTTTCCAGTACCTGAAGGGAGCCTGCAGAGATGCTGGAAAGGAACTCTTCATCAGGGACTGTAGTGATACGACAAGGGGTGATGAGTTTAAACTTAAACAGTGGAAGTTCAGATTAGAATAAGGAAGAAGTTCTTTACTGTGAGGGTGGTGAGGCACTGGAATGGGTTGCCCAAAAAGTGGTAAATGCTCCATCCCTGGCAGTGTTCAAGGCCAGGCTGGACAGAGCCTTGGATGACATGGTCTAGTGTGATGTGTCCCTGTCCGTGGCAGAGGGTTGGAACCGGAACATATTAAGGTCCTTTCCAACCCTAACTTTTCTATGATTCTAAATTAAAGATTGAAAGTTTCTAGTGATACCTTAGAGATATTTTGAATTCTTAATTATTTTGAATTACTTATAAAAATGGAAAGCCAAATCAGTCTTGCAGTCTCCTGAAAGTCCTTGTTACTACATCACATAAAATTATGCTGTATTTTAAAATGAGGTTATTTTTGTGTACTCATGTCTCCTATCGAAAGCTTTCCTCATCAGTTAGGTGTTTCATTACGTTTCTCCATTCCTTTTTTATATCCTACCTTCTTGCTTGAACTGGAAAAAAGAGAAGGACACTGAGAGAGGAGACTTTGGGAAACATTTCTGATCTTCTTAGCCTATTAAAGGTACCTCTTCATACTTTGTGGTGCTCTGATTCAAAATACTAGGTCTCACTTAAATGTGTTGGCAGAATTTGACTGGTTTCCTTGAGGATTCGTAGACTCATGTTAGCTATTTGGTTGATGTGCTAGAATATGTATTACGGCAAAAGAGAAGAAAGTAGGCTAGAATCAATATATGTAAAGGAGATTTATCATTGGCTTAAGTGCAATTAATGTGATGAGCTTTTCTTCCTAAATTTAGCAAAACTCCCAACTAGGCATTTGTTGTAAGAAGGTTCTCCAAGCTCCATCTGTAATCACTGGAGAAAGGCAACACTTAAACTCATGTACCAGACATAGATAATGATGTCTACCTGCTCTTTTTTAAGCGTATTTGCAATGTAATAAACTTGCTGATAAATAAGTCAATTCAAACCTATAGACAAGGGAAGAGATTCATCTTTCTCGGTGAGAAGCTAATCTTGAACAACAGGAGGAAACACAAGCAGACCTCAACATGGTGTGGGATTCAGAGCAGGACTCTGAAGTTTCCTATGACTTCACTGGAAGATTTTGTGCTGAAGCAAGGTTGTTCATGAGGTCCTGATGGCAAAGCACTGGCATTTACATGTCTAAAACTATACTTCCTCCTTCTGAAATAAGTTACCTTATTGTCCATTCAGTTTTAATCCTACGTAGTGTCTGGAACAAAAGACCTAAAGCAGGAAGGCATATGTTTAAATTCCAGAGGAGAAAATGAGGTTTGTGAGGTTGAATGTTGCTCAATGTGAATGTTCTTCAATTTACAAGATTAAACAAGGCTTAGAACTCACGGAAAAGGCAATAAACAAAGCTAAGTTTGTCATGGGTTTCTTGCCCTTGTTTTTTCAGGATATGACTTAAGCTTCCATCAGAGGTTCTGCACACATCTATGTCCTTGTTTGAAAAGGCATATCCTTCCCATCTTCATCCATATTCAAGCACTAATAAACAGATGGTCAAATTAAAGAGACCCTGTCAGCCAGAAAATTAAATGAATTAGAAATTCACCAGATCTTAGTTTTCTGAACCATTCCTTCTTCCATTAAAATAAACAAACCAGCTTTCTTTTCCCTCTGCTTTTCTTCCAAGCACTTTCAGAGCCATGAGATCAAATAATTAAGCCGGTGGAGAATCCCTTGTTGGTATTAGAAACAACCTCTACTGGGAGGAAGACTAAGATAACAGCTGGTTATTATAGAACAAGATATTTCATTACATTGAGCATATCTACTTAAGAAAAAAGAAAAGTCAGACTTTGAACTTATTGGATCAGTGATTATAGTGGAATTGGCACAGACTTGAATAGCTATATTTTGTGTTGTGGGGAGAATAAGGAGATATTCTAATGGGATTTGCTTGTTATACAAAATTTGGGTTATAAAACAATCTAAAAAGGTGGGGAATCTTCTGACAATCAAAAGAAAAGGCAGGCAATGAGGAAATTGTATTAGTGCAGCAATTCATCCCAGCCCTTATGGCAGAGTGGTGACTGTACTGACTTCACCTCTGTCAGTCCAGAAGTGTTAATGGTGTTGGATCACAGCTAAGAAATAAAAGATCATTCAGGTTGCACCTACATTAACATGTTGATTCAACTGTGAAGAGAGTCTGCTGATTGTCACTACTTGTCATGTGGTGGCTTGGTTTCCTGAGTGATGAGGGTTAGTGGACACAACTAAACTGTCAGCACCACTGGAAGCACAAGCATTCTGACTACTGTGGGGCCACAGAAATCTCAGTCTTTGTGCCAGGGGCATAGTGGAGACTTTTGCTTCATGGGATCAGATTAAATTTATCTGAAAGAGTTCTCATGAACCACATAGAAGAGACAGGGGCATCAGCACCAGTGGCATAAGTCGATGGATCTATTCCTTATACTGCACCAACTAGCACCACACACCATCCATGGTGTAATAAAAATGTCTTGCTGAAGACAGTCAGATCTTGTGACTATAGGATTTGGTTCCCACTTGAGTGGAAGATCTCAGTGTTGCAGTTAGAGATAGAATCCCTGTGGGGTTCTTCCTTATAGCGTCAACAAGAGAAAACACTGCTAGAATGCACTGCACAGGCAGACAGCAATGCCCACTTTGTCTTTCCCTGGTAATCCACAGCCCTTGGTGAGTACAGTCTGTCTTGTACCTGCATTCCATGCATATCTAGAACAAGCTGAGATGAAAAATGCAGGCAGTATATACATTGTAGGAGTTGAGCAAAACTTGCTTTTTGCCCAGAATTACCTTACCCTAAGTCTTTTGTCATCCAATTAGATGTAAGCATTGTGGGGAGAAAACTGATGATTCACAGGACATGGTAACTACATCTAAGATGCTTCTGTCACCTCAGTGATAGCAGACAAGGAAAGGCAAGGGCCAGGAAAGGGTGTGTGAACTTATCAAGAGAAATATGTGGAGATGCTAATGAAAGAGAATGATTTCTGTAACACTGCCATTGCCAGCCAATACTCACAGCCAAGCCACAGGCTCTGAAGGTGGAAAATCTGGTTAGCTGGATAGTGACAGATTGAATTCTAGTAATTTTAAGGAGTGAGGCTTACTTTGATGGTGGGTACTAACAGCTGCAGCAACATGTATAATCCCTCTATGTCCTCCAACAATATATAACTCACTAAACATGAGCTTTACTAGGTAGCATTTATTTAAGTGTTTTCTATTAATCTTCTGTGCTCTCACTAGCAGGAATATGTGGGGCTCTCCTTTTTGTGCACGAGAAGTCCTAACCATTTTTAGATACTTTTTATCTCACTCTCCAGTATTTCAGATATATTTTTGGAGAAGATAGCATGTGCTCTCTTCTGGTTTTGTACATTGATTTGCTTTTCCTTCTTCTGACAGCGAAAGAGCCCTGAACATATTGTACACACTTAATAGAGACAGTGAGTTTATCTATTAATGGGTTTGAACTTCACAGTGTTTACCTCCATTTTGAAGCACCACAGTCCTCACTTTTTCCTCTCATTTGTACCATCCTTTTTATATCTGTTGTTTGGTTTGGAGTGTTCTGAAGTGACACAGGTGGGAATCTTCCCATCAGGTTCAGTAATAGCATTAGGTTATGTGACAGAACTTCAATCTAGGTAATAGTACAACAATTTCCTCTCATGCTCCGCTATGTTTTTAGGCACTGCCATCACCTGTGTTGTGGATGAGCAGGAAGGTTTGCCGCAATCTGATGTTCCATCCTTTAGCAAGAACACGGCTGCACAGTGAGAGGTAGAGATGCAAAACTGACTGAACTAAGTAAGCTCAAGTACTGAAAGCTATATAACCACACCAGCAAACTCCCTGCCAGGATTAGAAGCATCTCACACAGTTCTGTGCTTTGCTCTGTACACATACCCATAGTGAACCACCTCTTGCTTCTGTCAGTGAGCCAAGCTGATGAATAGTAGGTGTACTGGCGGACCTGTCTTACTATTGCTATAACAGCTACTACTGCTGTTACTCCTCTAACAGCTTTTACACCTCCTACCTGGGATAGTTAATTCCACATGTACCAAGCAGTTTTCAGAGAAGAGTGAGGGGTCTTTCATGCTGTCATTATCTTCCTCTAAGAACATAGAGAGGCTGCTCTTGAACTCAGTAGGCCAGGCTCCTCCAGGAGAGGAAAGTTTTGCCAGCTCATTTGCTTTAGCCAGTCTCCCCTTCTGCCCTCCTGCTTAATAGGCGGACTTGTGCTGAGAAGGATTCTTAGATCTACTTAAAATTCCCACCAGCCTTTTGTTCTCTTAAAAAGATCCATGTTTATCCTCTCATGCTACTGAAGTCCTTAAGGAGACATAAATTACCTGCGTCTATGATCCTTCCATTCATCTTTTCAATGTTTAAAAGTTCCAGGATGTGATGAATCTGAAAAACCCTATTTTTTTTTCCTCCTTTTCCCCCAAGAAAATCCTCCAGGTAAAGTTGCTTTTATTATCCCATATATGATTTAGAGCTTGTTTTATAATTCAGAGACTATAAAATAGTCCTCTGGCTGCATTAAACAGATAATGGATTTCTTCATCAAGATTGTTCAACCTGAAACAGTCTACTTCTTTTCATGGCTTACCCCTCTTTAGCCTCTTACTTGAACTCCCATAACTTCCATAAAGAAATGAAATCAGGCATCTACTTTAAATGAAAAAATTCCACAGTAAACTGGGAACTCAGAAGGCTCATTTTGGAAATGTTAATGCAAAACATTGCAGCCTTGCTAAAATGAAAAGTTTTGTCTCAGCATCTATAAAGCAGAAAGTTTTACTTCAGAAAAACTTTACTGCCACTTTCAAATAAACAGTGTTTTCACACATTTTTCCAGTTAAATTAATTTACTAAATCCAGTGCTTGTTCATTATAAGACCAAGTTTTTAAAGTAGTTTTACTTCCCTCTTTCTTGCAATTTGCTTGGGAAATCTGAAATCGTTGGATATATGTTAGATATCTAAAAACCTTCTTCTGTATACTATGTCTTACAAGCTGCAGTATTGCCTGTGAATTAAAGGTACTTCAACTACTGAGCAGAAAAGGGGGCAAGAAACTAAATCTAACATCCAAACAAGCAACTATATGTTAAGTATGGCATAAGGCTTTGCGCAAAGTGATATAGTTTGTCTGTTACTGGTAAGGAAAGGTAATGGCAACATTCAGCTCTCTACGTGGAGCATATGGCAAGCTGGCATCATTAGTCGTTTGCTCAGAGCAACTGGTACCTTTTATATCCCTTTACATGTAAATCCTCAGCATCTTTGTTGAATCAAGACGAGTATTAGTTAATCTGTCCTGACCTTTCAACAGTCAGGTTTGGCTTGCCAAGTCAGCAGTAGATTTCCTTAACAGAACAGAGAGATGGAACTTGTGAAATTTCTCAATTAACACTGAGAAAGCAATGTGCTGCTGAAGTTCTAAGGAGTCATCATAGAATGATTTTGGTTGGAAGGGACCTTCTTAACTCTTTCTTGTACCAACATACAGCAAAGAAAGTATATTTCTCCTTCAAATGTAACCCTCTTTTTGAACATCAGGAGGCTTACTGTGCTTCATTCCCTGTTCAGATGCAGTGACAGTAAGGGTGCCATATATCTTTAAGCATTTTCCTTATGAAATATAGGACTTCAGTAAAGAAAAAATTGCTTTTGCTAACTATTAGCTTTCTCAGACTTTTTACAAGCAGCTTCCTGGCCAGATCACAAGATGATCAATGTGGTCTTTCAAAATCATTCTTCAGTGGAAGACAGTTTGCATAAATGAAAGTTAAGGCCAAAAGAACCCAAAGCCATTTAATTTGTTATGTGCCAAATGAAACATAATTGCTTTCTTGCATCTCTTGTATTAGATTTTGCTGTGCACTTTGAAAGAAAAACTTAAGGAAATTAATTTCTTGAAAATGCTTATTTACCTTCATAGGAATTTTTAACCAATATCTACATGTATTAGTTTAAATTAGCCAACATAACGTAGGTTATATCTAAAAACCTATCTCAAAAAATGGACCTTGCGTTTCCAACTGATTTCAGTCTTTTTCATCAATCTAACTCAAACTTAACATTTCTCAATAGAATTTTGAAGTAAAGAGACTTTTCATTTCTTATAGAACCTTACTGTAAGAAGAAGTGATAAACCTTGTTAGATCGAGTTATGTAGTGGAGAAAATCAAGATCACAATCAAACTGAACCAGGAAAGCCTTCTGACACACAAACTCTTTCTTTGAAAGCTGCTTGTTAGTACAGAGCTGTTGATGGGCTGCATATTCAAATCTCACTTCTCTCACTATAAGACAGTTGTGTCCTGATGTTGTGAGGTTATATACGATGCTTAACGTAGGGTTAATAATCACCTTTTTTGATTGTGATTTCTTGTAATGATTTCATCCTACACAAACTTATAAATTTCTCTATTTCCATAAGTAATGAGTAAAACAAATGTTTACCTGCCTAAAAGTAATCTTGTGATGTGTTAGGAGGTTTATAGCCTAATGTTTATGAAGCATTTTGAGGCTCAAAACAGCCATGCAAGTATTGTCATTATTGGCAGTAGAAACAATTTTAGTGATGAATACTACTTTTCTCACTGAAAATGAGCTCTAATTTAGAATAATTGCAGCATCCTTTGCACTTTAACAGGAATTCCTGAGTCTTATGGAGACTGAAAAGAAATATTTTCAAGTTTTATGATATTCACTGGTAAACTGAGACTTCATTCTGCACATTCATCTATTGCCTGGCATTGTGACATCCTGTCAGAGTCCCATGGTTGCAACCATAGCTCAAATTGTAAATAATATAATCTGGCAATGATGAAAATATATTTGCTATGATTCCTCTATATTGATTTGACCCTCATACGTTTTCTAACTTAAATTAAAAATGTGTTTAGTAATAGCAACTAAGCAGTGTCATCATGAGCTTTTTATATACTATAAATATGTTGTAACATGAATAATTATCTCTATGCATTTGATCCACTATAATTTGTTTATGATTAATGGACTCAGCTCATCAGTAAACATAGAGTGCCTCCATATTTCAGTAATGGGTAATCCATTAGCTGCACTGAAGTTTATCTGTAAGACTAAATCAATGACCTTGATACTTATCAGACATTGTGCTATTCAAATGGTTTACACTTAATAATATCTGTAAATAAACCTCTGTGCTGTTTACCACAGTTTAAAGGAGAGTTGAATTACTTGAAAGGGTTATGTGCCAGGGGGGTTGTTTTCCTTAGTATACAATAGGGATAAACTATGTGTATGAAGCTGCATTCTTCACTGATCACTTGTAATGTCATTTCTATGTCTTCAGATATTAATGATTTTGCAAACAATACAAGGAAGGCTGCATGCTTTTAATCTATATTTTAGAAACACAGCATCTTTCAGGTTCAAGCAAGTCAAGAGTGAACATGTCACATGGGGAAAAATCACGTGTATAAAGCTTCATGGTTAATGTATAGAAACATATGCAAGAGACAAAAGTTGGGTAATGTTCAGTGCACCAGGGAAAGCTTTCGCATTTTATATCAAATAATATAACAGATGCTGTTATTGAGCAGTAGTTATTCAATACATAACTGTGCTCGTTATATTTATTTGCTAAGTATCACTCATATAAACATGGTAAATATAGGAACCTTGTCCCAAAGAACAAGTGAGCTAAATAGAGGAAACAGTGAAGGTAGAGAGGAATACGAGATACTCTACATTTATTATAACAGTATTTTGGCATAAGCTTGAGCATAGGCTTGCCAATTTTTGATGGCAGCATCTGACTATTTTACTTTGAATGAAAGGCTACTGTAGCTTGAAAAAGAGTTGCTATGAACCCCCTCTCTTAAACCAGGGACATGTGTGTCCAGAAATGGTGTGGGGTTGTGGACACAACTGAGGTATCATAATTATTCACATTATTTCTTGTGTGTGAGTGCTTTTATTATGTAGCTGACAGTCACAGACTTTTTGGGACAGGTTTCTGCTTGAATCACTTTTCCCCATAAAGCTTTGCTGTGCTTTTTCAGACTTGCATTCTGCAAACGGATCCAGCAGAAACGGAATCATTTTGTCCAGCTTGTCAGAATCACTTCTGGAAAAGGGAGCCATCATACAGTGACAGCTGCTAGTCAGCTTGTATTTGCTGACTGCTTCTTTCAGCATCTGCAGAGCAGCATTACAGGGACTTGAGTGGAAATTGAAAGTAGATACTGATGCCTGTCCAACACTGGCTATAACTTTATAGACAGCGATAACTACCCTGAAGCAAAGAATTCATTTTATGACCTGTCTTCTATAGAATTTGGCCCAACTGCTTTGTAATTTAAATGTATAAGCTTATGATCTGAATAGCTCCTAAACCAGTGAAATGCTGTCAAAGGCATAAATCCAGTACATACCCATCAGTTCGCAGCTTTACAGAGGTACAAAAAGAGCCTCAGAAAAACTAAGCTAACTTAAAAAGAACATAGCATCACTGCTCATATCCAGATATTCCTAACATGGTGCCTCTCACCAAGATAAGAAAAGCCGAACCACTCAGATGTTTTTTTCCTCTGAGCTACAAAATACTTAATTGAGAATAAGAAGGAGAATGAAAAGTTTCCATTTCTATAAAAGAAGAGCTTAAGGTATTCTTTATGCTCCTTTGAAAAGTGGAGGGATGAAGATAATGTTTATTCCTTCATGGACTGCTCTCTTTGCAGTGTAGATGGCAGAGCAAGCTACTAAGGATTGTTCTGTCACAGGCAGGCGTATGAAGAAAAGCATGAAGTAGACAGGTCCTTGCTTCTTACATCATTCCATTCAAGAATCAGTGTAGCTGAACCATCCATGTAGAGTTTGGGGTGAGATTCATCTGATCAAATAAAAGTAGGTGTCTGATTGAGGATGAGGTGGATTACTTGCTTGATTCTATTGAGTGTGCTAATAAAATCTTCATGGAATCTAAAGGGAGTTCAAGGTGGATTGTTCAGGCATTATTCTTACCTTTATCAGGACAAAGATAAGCCTGTTCTGAAATTTAAGCTCTTTGAGTTCTATCTAGGGTCTTAGATGCATGTGTTAATATGAGATGTATCTTGCTTTAGGGGGAAGAAATGTCAAGCTATTGGATGGTTAAATTTAGAAGTTATTTATCTTGCTATAAACTGGCTGATGAGATGTTTAAAAATTCCCAGGTTTAGGTGTATTTTCAGTGGTTCATATTGCAGTTCTGGGAGCTTGGGGGTTTTCTTTGATGACATTGAAGTCACTGTTTCTTTTAATGTACTCATGCTTGGCCTTGATTTTACATACCAAGGAAGGACTATGAATGTCAAAAATAGGAGGATCTGGCTTCCAGAAGAGTATAAAAATGTCCAGCCCATCCATCAAGCTGGGCATAGCAAAACTCAGTTTGTCATGACAACAAAGTAATCTGAGAGCTCTCTGATAATGACTTTAATAAATGCCTTAGTGCATGAGAGGCATATCAGCAAAATGACAATTGATAAAAGAGAAGGTTACACAGGAATGCAAATAAAAAGCTTTCAGTCAGTGTAAAGTATTTCTTCTTGTCTGGTAATAGCTGAATAGAAAAGAAAAAAAAGGAATGCTCTTGACTGAAGGATCAAAAACACACACATAGTTTTCTTTCCATGGAAAACCCTTACATTATGTGCACAAAGCACATGAGTACATTTATGGCACTCTTTGAGGAACAATAAAGAGGTTCGCGTTGACTAACTTGAGGTATCTAACCTTGGCTACAGAATTAGGAGTCATATATACAGTCAGTAAAGCTTTCAGAAACCCATTCAGGCATCGAGGTTAGATGCTTGAAGTCAGAGAGCGTGATTACCCCACACTGCGTTCGACTACCATTGAAAGTACTGCAGCAGCTGAAGGATATGAATAAGGTTAAATGAGCCAAACTGGGTATTCCAACTAGGCTCAAGAATCCTGAAAGAACTACTTCAATATTTTCATATATTTATGCTGCTTCAGAGTTAAAAGAAATGTTGTTACTAAAATTCATCTGTCCTAACTTTGGGTTATTTAGACAAAGCTTTGCTGGTGCTTGGGGCATTAGGAGAGAGTGATGTGTACTTTTAATAAGGTTATCAGAAGGTTGATCGCATCAGTGCACTAGGCTAAGAGGAAAGATAATGTTTTAGTACCCCAAAAATATGTGCCAAGATAGTCTTGAGCAATGAGTTAAAAAACTAGCATCAGATTGTGTTAGATTTTGTTGGGAGATTTAATGTTTGAATATGGAGTGAAGCTTCTCTTCTACTCTTACATAGAATCATAGAATGGTTTGAGTTGGAAAGGACCTTAAGATTGTCTAGTTCCAACGCCCTGCCATGGGCAAGGATGCCTCACACTAGACCACATCTCCGAAGACTCTGTCCAACTTTGTTGTATTACTTCCTTTCATGAAGACAAATGTGTTTTTAGCAACAGAGAATGTGTATTTTGTCTATCTTTTTCTTTCTTTCAGCAGACCTGTGATACTCCTGTAGCCATTTCAGGTGTTTCATTTGACTTACTTACACTGACGGTCTCTGAAATGGCACTTTTTTTCCCTAAACTGTCTAAGATTATATGCACTACTACTTTAGAGGACTTTAGTAATCTTCTCTTTAGCTTCCAAGTCTCCTGCAGATAGGGACCGACTGCTGTCCACCTCTTTTGTACCTTAATCTTTCCCTAACAAAGCGAGTCTTCTATGAAGTCACCCTAACTTCATGGTTAGTGGAATCTACTTCAATGTCTCAAAATGTTCTGCAACTTTTGCTCTTGGTAATGATTCTTTGGTTCCCCCCTGCCCTGCACTTCTTTCCCATGTTTTATTGTGCAAAGTTAATAATTCATTGCAAATTGTTGAAATGTTATCTCTGATGTTTTTGGAAAGTGCTCTATGGGGACAACTCCTCGACTTTAATACAGATTGTATTGATTTACCAAATGCACCAGAGAGCCAGTAAAAACTTTTAATGTCTCACTGCATTTTTCTCATTCCAGATTTCTTCTGGGTTCAGTTTTATTAGCAGGAACACCACTGGTATTGTCCCATCTTCCTGCCACTCTAAACAGAAAGAGCCCTCTGGCTCTTATTTCGTGCAATGTTGAGCCTCTGTATGAATCACTGTATTTTCAAATGCAATCAAAAATAACTGAATATTTGTTTAGTCCTAATGAACATCTGGGGTGGTGTTTCCTCCTGAGATCCCAGAAACTGTGACTTGTTGTAATCTAACATCTGGGACGCAAGACGTGAGGTGGTAATTTCATTGGGTGGGAGGAATCAACAGCTGGTGCTCCGGCAGTGTGAATGATCCTGTAGCATACTCATGCATAGCTTTATTCACCCACTTGCCTCTTTTGCAGCTGTACCTGCTCTGTCAGCATCCATATGTCATATCTGCACCCATTCAGCTGAGCCTTGTCATATATGAAAATCCTCGCTGGGATTTTCATATATGCTGTTAAATGGCAGGAAATGTGAGATGGACAAATGTGATTCATAGCTATGATAAGCTGGGGAAAGCACATTCTTCAGCTTAGTGCTGCTGTACTTACTAGAATTTTCTTTCCTATTTTTAATACTTATCCCCATGTGCCAAGGAGAGTAAGGATAAGGACATGTGTAGTCCTCTGTTTTAACACCTCTCCTTCCCTCACTGCAGATTGGCAAAAGGATCCAATGTATGAGACTATGAGATCTTGTGGACCAAAAGATGTTAGTAGAGGTGTTAACATCTGCCAGCTCTGGAGTCCTGTAAGCTGCACTACAGCTCATTCTTACCCTAAGTCAAGGCAGTGACATGGTCCCAGCCAGAAACACAGTTTAGCCAAGAGTGCAGAATTATTCTTCACTGACAGCACAACAGAACATGGCTTCACATGAGACCCTTACAAATGCATCAAAATATCT
>JANHGB010024704.1:2694-27100 GCA_026283785.1 Coracopsis vasa | reverse complement strand
TACTTTAGGCAGTGCTGCTTTCAAAATAAGGATTTCGTATTCTAGGTATCAGAGGGTCACATACTGTGCCTATCTATGATCACACTTTGAGGAACTCCACAAGAACCAGTCACAGTTTCTAATGTGAATATGGCTACAAATGCTGCTTTTAATTCCTCTAAGCCATGTAGTCTTAAACAAACAGAAAAAGGGAGGTGCTAGATAGGATGCAGTATCATTAATCCTATCATCCCTACTACTACCCACTGACCGAAAACATACTTCAGTATATTAGCCAGCTCTTTACAAACATGAGTGACATCTCACACAGATTATCAGTTAGCAATTATCCAGCTAGTAGTAAGGAGAAAGCAAGTCCTTCCCTGAGCCTGCCCAGCTTCTGAACAGATTAAAGCCTAAATCTGTTAGTACGCATCGAGACAGGCCTATTCTATCCCAAGGACAAAGAAATAGAGAAAGCAGGGGGGAAACCTTCAAGACTTACATATATCTCCTGAAATCCTATGGAGTGAATTTCTGAAAGAGGAATACAGGCTTCATGACATAACCCTGTCAATATACCTCACATCTCACAGAGAAAAGCATTCTCCTGCTAGGAACAGGAGCTCAAATATTCTCCACTTATTCATTCTTTATTAAATACTACCAAAAAGAAGTACATTTTCAGAGTCATGGCTAGGGTGCCTGTGACACATGGCACAGTTCAGATTTCAGACCAACAGAAAGACCTCGTCCTCTTGGCTTGCCTGCACCACACACCACTGCTGGTGTCTCCCTGGACTTTAAACCTGGGGCAGCTAACAAGCCAAAGTAAGGATGGCTGTAGATCCCATCAATCAATGAAACACCAATGATAACAAGAGATTAATTTCTCCAGTTGGCTTTTACTACATCATTTAACAGTGTGACTACAAGACTGAACTTTTCACTGCATGTTCCAGCACCTCAATCAAATTCCACTAGCAATTCACAACACAAAATAGGCAAGAAATTTCCTCCTCCCTTTCTCCCACTAGCTGTAAGATGGAAATAATACCTTTTCTCTCATGGAATTACTGGACAAAACATGAATATATTAAGCATTAATGTGCAAATATTTTGGCATTATCTCTACTAGCTCCTTAAAATACCCATATACAATCTAAGTCAGGTTATCACTTCATGTTCTTTAGATAGTATGTATATGCTGATTGGATACACTCAGAAGTTATTCTAACGCTAGGCTGAAGTTATATTTATACTCTGGTATCTCATCCCAGCACAAGCACAGTCTGTGCCCACTTTGATGCCTTCCACTCTGATCCATCTCCTTCGGCTCCCATCCGGACCATCTGCTGCAGCTGCACAAACATGGCTTCAAGAGGTGCTAATATCAGGAATAACTCATAAACCAGTTACACAGTAACCTACATCTCGCATCCAGTGACTAGACAGAAGGAAACAAATTTAAACTGTCATCTCAGTCAATTAGTCACCTCAGCCATCTCAAAACCAAGCTGACTTCTAATCACAGCTCCCCGGTGGAGCTCAAACTGGAAATACTCGAACAGTTGCAAATAACTTGAATTTATTGTGGCGAGGGAACAGACTGATGCTTTGAAGAATTCATCTTTCCCTCAGATGAATATATAAAGTAGTGTCACTTTACCGTGTATTCCCCTGTATACATCTTAAATAACAGCCTTTTCATATTATACTGTGCGATATTAATTGCCAAGAGCAGGAAATGCTGGATTATAAGCAGGGAACCTCTAGTGAAGTGAACAGTGACAGATGTCCTACTCTGAGTACAAGAGAGAAAATGCATGTCTAAACATAATGCAAACTAAAACAATTCCAAAACATGCTGATGAGAAAGGCTGACACTGCATGATCAAAATATAGGGTGGATAAAGACATAAAGCTACTGCTTATCCTTATCACTTTTCCAAGAGATATGGCTGTAAAGTCAAAGACTCAAAGGGACAGTTACTCTTCTTTCCTGTTCTCTCACCTATCCACATTGAGCAAAGGGTTTAGTTTTCTTACTGAATGAGAGTACCAGGCCTGGTAAGCACTGAAGAAGCAATATCCTTCAGCACCAGCCCCACTGCAAAAGAGGACCCAGCAGACTTCTGTCCACACCAAACCGCAGAGCTCCTGCAGCACGTGTTTCTTTGAAGAGCCGCAAAGCAACAGGACTATGAACAGATTACTCAGCAAATTTCTCTTGCAGTTTGATTTCTTTATCTAAAATAGGCTTCTTTATCCAGGAGGCAAGGGATTGCTGACACACAATTCCAGAAGACTGCTTTACAACCGGTGTATGAGCCCTTCACTAACTACTGAGCCAAACCCAGTGTGACAAAACCCTCCCAGTTCATCACTTCTGATGATAACTTTCCTAGCCCAGACTGCCTGTATCTGTTCATTATATTGAAGAAATTTTGTCGCTCATCAAAGTTAAAGATTTGGTTAAAGATTGCCAAGGCCAAATCAGATTTCTAACTTCAAAGCATAGCCAATAAAGCTCATCCATGAAGACTCATGCCTTCTCTCCAAAGTTACAATCCCAATTCCTCATAACTGTGCTAATGCTGCAGTTGATACAAAACCACTGAAGAAAGATCGTTTCTGCCTCACTACCATAATCTGCTATTCCAGACTAGGATAACCATCACACACACACTCCCTTCCCTTCCCACCCGGAGATTTCTAGAGCTATGCCAGTTTGCATATTCATCACCCCTAACCTGGATCTTTGACTTTTCCCCCTCCTTTCTTTCTCTCTCCCCTGCCTTTTTTACAACAGGGGATAATATGACTGGATCATCAGAGATGTTGCTTTATGAACTTGCAATTTCCTGAACTGCACCAGAGCAAATGAAGGTTTTGTACAGCTCAGCATGACATTATCAATATATACCCAATGAAGTGTAGAAATATCACTTGGACCCAGTTCAGAAGAGAATTCCTCAAAGTTTCCTTAGCTAAAGGGCAAGCTGGGGGTTGCCTTTCTCTTCATTTTTAATTTCTTTTCTTCCGAAAGGCCTGTTTAAAGCCTCAACAAGATTCTTTGAGGATTATGTACAAAGCGGATGAAACGGGAAAAATCAGAAATTTGTATTTTTGCCTTGTGTCACACCAAGGAGATGGCCTGGCTCTTGTAAATAGGTAAGAACTCCAAAGGTCTGGTCCTTTAAAGAGAGGATAGCTTTTTAATAGAAAGGCAGGATAAGCTACTAATCTATTTCAACACGCAACTTCAGCACCAGTCCTCTTGCTGAAATCAAGTAAGGCCAGCAACTAAATTTAGTTCTCATTTTCTACACTTTTGGAATTAATTTTTGTTGTTCTTGGACTAAAACATTCAAGTGCTGAAGCTTTAGTGTCTTCTATCAGGTTGGAAAAACAGAAAATGGAAGGCGATTGTCACACAGACTCTGGCATTACAGATGGATGGAAGCAGCACATGTACATCCCAGTTTCTCAGTATACACAATCCTCCTTCTCTTGCACGTCATGTTTACAGCTTCTTCCTTTCTCCTGCTTCCACCATAGCCCTCTCCATTCTACCACATTTCTTACTCTTCGGTAGAAGTTTTCCCACACTGAAGAGCCAAACAGGGAGCCAGGAACAAAGCTGAGGAAGAAACTGGTTTCAGCAAGAGGCCTGAAAGCAGTGATGGAGCAGCAGGACTTGCGTTTTTTAACCCTCCTGCTTCCTTTCACTTGAACAGCCTGAAGGACTACTCACCTCCACCCTCCTTCTCCAGCTGCACTGCTGAGCCTGCCCAGAGTAAAGGCTCAGGCTGAGATGCTGAGAGATTTAAAGCACTTTTATACAGCAGGAGGGAGCCTTTTTATCCTGATCATCTCCCACTACTAGAAAAGGCTGGACTCCAAGCACAGGGCAGCAGGCACACACTGACAAAGGTCTTTCAATGTGATCCTAGCCAGCTATGCTCAACGCCTTGCAGAGACACCCGCTTGCACAACATTTGAGCCATACCTCCTAGACTCAGCTTTGTAAAGTGCACAGAGATAAAACACTCCAGATCACAGAGAAAGACATCATACTCACCATCAGCTGCCTCTGGTACTGAAATAGCACCTGACAGGTTACCGAGGGGTAGTGAGATCACCATGATCAGCATATTCTCACTAATACCTTTACTAAAG
Source organism: Coracopsis vasa (assembly GCA_026283785.1). NCBI lineage: Eukaryota > Metazoa > Chordata > Aves > Psittaciformes > Psittacidae > Coracopsis > Coracopsis vasa. Next base: position 22,939 of record JANHGB010024704.1, on the reverse strand, counting down.
CTCAATTCCTGGTGTATGCCTGGTTTATCCCAAAGCTTAGTGAGACAGACTGCAAAATAAAAGCTGTCCCATGTCTTCTCTAAAAATGCCAGAAGTTGCCTGACCTATTCCTCCAAAGGTGGATTTCCAACACCATCAGTTGAAGGTACATTTAACACTGCCTTGCTGTCAGCAAAAGTACTACAGAACTTACTCTTTGGCTCACAGAACTAACTGCATTTCACAGATATAGGATAATTGAAGTATTTTACAGAATAAAGGCTAAGTCCTACATTCTTCTGCGTTTGCCCCAAGCTATCACTGAAATAGTCAGTGCTTGGAGGAAAAAGAAGTGCAAAAGGGGCTTAATTAGAGAAGTCTGGGCTGGGAATCTGCCCATGCCAGTCATTAATAGCTAGCCACCTATGACAAGTCCGTTTTGCAGGCAAGCGATTTCAAGCAGAGATAAATGTCAACAGGGATCACAGTTTTCCTCATTTACATTTGAGGCATGGATAACAACAAAGCTCCAGTCTCCCTCCCCTGCCAGTCATGGCATATTTCCAACACCAGCAGATCCAAGTTGGGAAGATCTCCATTTTTAACATACCTGTTACTCTCAAACTCATACAATCAGGACCTTTAATCCAGCAAGAGAGGAAAATACCAACAAATATCTGTAGCTATGACATAGCAAGGGCTGTAATGCCACAACAATCACCACTCAGTTAGTGCTGGTCCATTGATGATTGTTAAATACTTGCAGGCCAGCAGGCCTAACACACAGGTCAGAGGTCCAGAAGGACCACGTCCTGCTTCAACCCCTACCAATGGGTAACACATGCAGGTGCACAGAAGCAGCTTTGAGGGTTTGCATTTGTAAAACTACTTTAGCTTCTATCATCCAAAAAGTCCTAGAGACACAGGTACAATACTAATGAATAGCATGTTAACATTCAGGGCTTCCCTATGGGAAGATAAATCTGTGATAGCCATCAGCAGTTTACAGTATGAACATAAAATTGCTGATTTAAATACTTGCACCAGCCTTTCCTTGCACCTCTTCCTGTCTGCCACTCATAGGAATCTTAACCCTGATACAAAGGAAAACCCAAATACTGAGTGCTGACACAACATGAGAATAATATGCCAGCAGCGTGAGCAGAAACAGCTGATGGGGGTGGGTCCAAAATACAGAATACTTATATATGCATTTCATTGCAACCTGGTGAACTGCAGCTGTGGCATGCTCTGGTTTACTACTTAACTAAAAGCAATGCCAAAGCTCCAAACCCAGCTTCGTTTTGCTACTAAGTCCCACAATGCTGCCAAACTCTCCACTATTCACCCTCATGTAAAAATCAGATCGTTTAAGATCCTGAAGCAACAACTGATGGCGACACGCAGCAGGGCTGTGCTGCAAAGTGTTTCTGAAACGCTGGCCTGCGAACACCCAGAAAGAGTCAGGCACAAAACGCGTGCGTCAGCTGTATTCCAGCCAAAATTTATTACCGAGCACAGCGACCTTCAGCCCTGGCACGGGTACAGATCAGGGCAAAAAGCGTCAGCGACGACTGCGGCAGCAGGCAGGACCCGCCTGAAGAGGTCACTGGGCAGAGCAAGCTGGGCTGGAGCTGGGGCCAGGCCAGGGCAAGCCAAAGGCACAGGGTTGAGGCAAGTGTAGGTGGGCCCATCAGCGCAGTCCCCGCCTGCAAACCCGTGATTTATTACAGGATTACAGGTCAACTGAAATTCAAGAGCAAGCAGGGGCAGCGAGAGGAAAAATGTGCTTGAAACTAAAGCTCTAGAATAAGGAGTGGAGGAGAAAGTCACGCAGCCACCACAAATGGGGGCCAGACTTCACTGAACTCCTGAAGAAGTAGACAGATTTGAAGCCCAACCATGCAGTAACGAGTGAGCTGACAGACATGCTGGATGAAAGTCTTGAGATAAAAAACACACACCTTGTTCCCACCCTGTTAATTCCTTTTATTGTATTACTGCCCCCAATAAACTCAGGCATTCATTCCATCCCTTCACACAAAGGGACCGCACACTTTGAACTTCCTAACTCTTCCCATAGGCAGTCAGCAATGGCAAGTGCCATCTTATGTCATTTCCAGCCTGCTCTTGCCAATGCAGGACACAGTCCCCAAGCAGAAAACTTAAGCTTCATACAGCTATTATACACAGTTTCCTATAACTGGAGGCAGAAATGGGTTATTTGTGCTAAAAGGACATACAATAAGCCTCAATCTCTTGGAAGGACAGAAGAATTCCAACTCTTCTTTCATTTCCTCCACGTATCTCAACAGTTAATCAAAAGGTGGAAACCAAATCCTTCATTAAGTTCCCGCTGCTCTGAATGGAAGTGGAGTTTGAGAGCCTCTCAGAGACATAATACCATCTCTAAATTCCTGCCAGCTCAGGAAGCTCGAGACTAAACTTGGAACACAAACTGATTTCCAGTTTCATGCCAGTTCTAGACCACAACCTGAAATTCACTTTATAATTCTCAAGTGATTGTTTCAAATATCGTGATCTGACAAACAGCTCAGTTCTACAGCATCTTCTGTGCTCCGCTAGCAGCGAGTCCGGATGCATCAGGAATTACAGTGCACCCAACATAAAAGTTAGAAAACCAGAGCTAGGTCTGAAATGCAAAGATAGTTCAAGTCCATTATAACACTGAAATAAAGTGCAGGAAGGAGAATAATTGAAAGGCAAAGTATTTTCTAAAAGGCAGCCCTATGCCTTCACAGATAATAGCCATTCTTTTCCAGTGGTAGCACAGAGGATCTCTGTTGAGAAACTCTTGCAGCAAAAATCATTTTCCTTCCAAAGAAACAACAGACCTCATGCTTTAATTTTTAACTCTTTAGCTAGGAAGAAGAAAGCAAGGATGACAATGCCTACAACATCAGTCCTCAGGGAGTCTGCAACATCCATGGAAACTTACACCTGCAATCACAACTGGAACAGGTTGCAATTAATCTGTTAATCAAATAAGTTTCACTCTCCCACAGGCATAAGACATTTGCTGGGCTGCTAATCACTATGTTATTAAACATTAATGAAATGCTTTATTACTCTTGGCCTTCACTTCTTACATATGATGCAGCAGATGTTTCATGCAGACAAATTCCAAAGGACTTGCAAAACAAAAATAATTCCTTCTTACCCTCCAAAAAAATAATTACTTATTTAGGAAACAGGTAAGTGCTGCCTCCAATGTTTAATGTTCCTTTGTCTCAGGACTGTTGCTCCATGACATGACAATGTCTGATGCTAGAAGTCTTCAGGGGCTTTAATTTCAGTCCAAACAAAAGTTTCTGACTCCCTAAGACCTTAGAGGAAACATCCAAATTAGAAGGACACAAGAAAGGGCTGAGGGACCTGGGGGGTTTAGTCTGGAGAAGAGAAGGCTTAGGGGAGACTTTATCGCTCCCTACAACTGCCTGACAGGAGGATGGAGTGAGGTGGGGTCGGTCTCTTCTTCAAATAATAATTGACAGAACAAGAGGGAATGGCCTCAAGCTGCGCCAGGGGAGGTTTAGATGGAGATGAGGAACAATTCCTTCCCCAGAGGGTGCTCAGGCATTGGAACAGGCTGCCCAGGGCAGTGCTGGAGTCACCGTCCCTGCAAGTGTTCACACACCGTGGAGACAAGGCCCTCAGTGCCATGGGTTAGTGGTGGCCTTGGCACTGCTGGGGTTAAGGTTGGACTTGATGAGCTTAAAGGTCTTTTCCAACTTGGCTGATTCTATGAGTCTATGAACTGGTGAAGGCTGAGCAGGGTGCAAAGGGGGAGAGGAAGTGACAAGTGGAATTAACTGCCTGCAGATGAATATTTGCCAAGCAGATTTAAATCTTCCAGAAGTACAAGTCTTAACGATGACCAAGCTTTTAAAAGGTTAAACATTCCCTCCTGAATTCAGCGGGAGACTGGGCAGCTCCTCCTCTGGGGGTGGGGGAATGGGAAAGGAAATTGCTTCAGCTCCAGCAGTTAAGGGACTTGCACTCCTTACCTTATGCACAGATGCAATAAGCCCTTCTCCCCAAATTCCTGGCAGGTTCCCTGCCCCCTGGTTTAGTAAGTTTTTTCAAGAGCAAATATCAGCATTTACTAGTTACTGTGATAATTTAAGACCACACATGTGAATATCAGGTCTGCAGTAAGCCCAAAATAGTAAACACCCTACCAAATTTCAGGTGATAGCCACACAAACATAAGAATGTTTCAACACTCGTTCTTCATAGTTTTATATATACATATATATATAAATTCAAGCTTCCCTAAATATGTGTCTTAGTATTTATATTAATATTTAATTAATATTAAAAGGCAGCAGCACATTCTTCCAATATTTGCATAATAATTTCACCAGTTGATCTTTGCCAGATACAAGAATCAACCAGCTTGGATTGGAAAGGACCTCAAGATCATCCAGTTCCAACCCCCTGCCATGGGCAGGGACACCTTCCAGGTGCTCCAAGGTTCCTCCAAGCCTCATCCAACCTGGCCTTGAACACTGCTAGGGATGGGGCAGCCACAGCTTCTCTGGGCACCCTGTGCCAGCGCCTAAGCACCCTTACAATAAAGAACTTCTGTCTTATATCCACTCTGAGCTTCCCGTTTCCGTTTAAACCCATTACCCCTTGTCCTATCACTATCTACCATACACTTGTAAAGGGAAAGCCACCTCTGTCAAAGTACAAGTCCACTGTAAGCTACGTGAAGACTCAGTATTCAGGTTTGATAAAAGAGGTTATGAGACTTCTTGCTTGAGGGTTTTTTCCTTAGTCAGCACTAGCACTTTTCAAACACTGTCCCATTTTCAAGAAATCATTTCCTTAGGCTAAAGGGTATCACAGCACTGAAACGGAAAGATCAGGAAATCTTTATATTCACTTCTAGCCTGAACTGCCCCAAAAGAAAGAGTACAGAGAAAAAGAGTAAGTTTTAGTAACTATTTGCACAGCAAAGTATGCTTTTTATGACAGATTTTAAAAGCAATGACACAGCACTATGGCTAGATTCACCAGTCAGTCACACTAAAAAGTAACAGGGATCTCTAAAAGAAAGGAAGGAGCAGAGAGAAATTATTTCATGTGCCAGGTGAGCACCCTGAATTCCAAGTGGCACGCCTTAACCACATTTCAAAAGGCTACATTACCACCTCATGGGCTTCCAATCTCGGTTTCTCAAAGGACCAGGTCCAGCTGGACCAATACAAAGCAGGATTACCTAACTCCCACAACACCCTGTCCTTCTGTCGGTATCTGCAAAGATCTAGGAATGTTATCGACTCAGTTGCTCCCTTTTCTGACTGGGATAAGACAGCTCTGAATTTAAGCCTACCCCAGGGTAAGTGTCACAACCAACATCTCAGGAATATGTTGCAATGAAAGCCAGCCTCCAGGCCCCAATCCATCAACAGCAGCATCTTAAACTTGCAGGGCAGAGGTAGCCCTCCACACCCAGCTGCCACCCCACTTCTCCTGGATGCTGCTGTCCCTGCACCTAGGACACCAGACTGACTCACCAGACACTACCTGATTCACCAAGCTTGCCACCCAAAGCACAGAGCTTACCAGGAACCAAGTTCAACACGTACGCCAGGTCACAAACTGTGTTGGTTCTATGGCCACTTTGAAGTTTTTGCTGCAGGGGCATCCCATCTACCACTGCCCACAAGTCCTCTCTCTTCAGCTCTTTCAAGCATCCACTCACTGGCCCCATCGTCAGATGTCTGGGCTCAACTACAGCAAGTTTTCAGGGAAGGGAAACCAAAAAGCTGAAGTTATAGCTGGGAACTTGGGCAGTAGTGTCACTGCTGCTGTGTAAGAGAGGGGTAGCTTCGGGAGCATCCTGGCTTCTACCTTGCTTCCAGAATAAAATGAGAACTTGTCCATTTCTTTACTTGCTACGGGGTTATGTGCAACTGGTGAAAACAAGGGACTGAGCGAACAAAGATGACTCAGTCAGCTCAATCATCTTGGCATCAAATCACCCAACAGCTCAGTAACACCCAGCACCAGGTGCTTCAAGGAAGGCTCAAAAAATTCTTAGTTCCTAGCCGTCAGCTAGGAAGCTGAAGACATGGACGTTTAACCTCTTACTGAACTTGTAAATAGTTTTCAGAAGTGCATTTGTAAAACATGAGACTTGGTGACTTTGTGACACTGTGTGCCAATCCATCACTAACTATGGCAGAAAGCGCTTCCTGCATCACCTACCACCTTTTAAATGGACTACACATTCTTTTGTGTTTAATATGCAGTACTTCATGCAGGTAACTGCATAAGAACATCCACTGTTACTAGCAGTGCCAACTGCAAAACCCTTCACTGACCTTGCCACATACTTTCCACTACAAGATCTTATTTTCCATTGTTTAAGGAGGTCTCCCAGTGCATACACCATGCAGAACAGATACATTGTGGGGGTAACCTGGAGTTCAGTAATGAAGGATTTGTTTTTAGGATCCTTGCCTCATTTGTTAGAAAAGGGGAAAGCTCTGCAGTGGGTAAGGTGAGGAACTGCAGAAATTGCAGAGCAGTCTTTTCTTACTCATAGCACTTCATAATGTTGCACTGTGGTAAAAAAAAGGACTTGAATCTACCACTAGCAGAAAGAATAATCCACACTAACAGGTTACATCTGTAACTCGGTATTCTGAAATACTGAGTGATCCAATATACATGAGAGAGATCAGTATGACCACTAGTGTTCACACCTGTCAAAAAGCCAAAACTGGCCTCTTCCGTCATTCCCCATGTCTACGCTTTAGAAGTCACATCAGGAGATAGAACGTGAGTTAATCGAAACAGACCAGGCACTTGCCCTGGCCCAAGGTATCTTGCAAACACCGCCAGCAGAGAGATAAGAGTGGCTTGTCCAGGCAAGCCAAGAGCTCTCTGCATGCTAGCCTGTTTCTCATCAGCTGCTCCATTTGTCCTTCACTGAGCATGAAGTTTTATTTGTACAAAATTCAAACCATGCACAATTGGGCAGAAAATGTGCATCTCTGACTAGAAGGAGGAAGTTGTTCAGCATTTCTGCTCTGTGCTCAAACAGCTAAATATATTCTGAGGTACAAGGAACACCAGAGCTGGTGACATCCAGCTGTCAAACAAGCTAGGCCCTTCGGTCCCCGCATATTTAGCTTCTGAATGGCCTTCACTAAGTCCATGAAAAAATCATGAAGCATCTCTTGAACACTTGGTGACTTCCAGTGATACCAAAAACCTTTTAAGGACCATTATATCACCTTCGAGATCACAATGGTCCGCAAGGGAGGAACACTGACTTGCTCCACAGGGAAGCCTTTGCTATCATAGCAATGTTAAGGTATACCTTTGACAAAATTTCATCACAAAGAGGACGACTTGAAAAACTAAATACACAGTTTTTAAACTACCAACTTACTGCTACCTAAAGCAATCAAGATAATCACAGTTTTCAGACTCAAATACAATAGTGTATCTCTATGCTAAAGCTTTTTTCCTCAAGACTTAAATTCTCTGGTTGATACATTTTTTTCTCCTGCCCTGATATAGAAGGGCAGGAAAACTAGCAAATCCTATCCCCATAATTCGCTTAGTTTTTTGGAGAAACATATGTCACAACCACAAAAAGGCCTTAACATTCAGAACAGTAACAGCAAAACTTAGTTTATGACCCCTTGAAGAAAACAAGACTTACCTCTCACCTTGATCAAACACAGTGCCTCTTTCACTGGACTAGAAGCTAGGGCATATCTTGCTCTGCAACACCTCTTAGAACTAGGGATTAGGTGTTATTTAATAATCCCATGAGAAATCATAGCAAAGGCACCGAATTCAATTTGAAGCAGCACCTCCATGAGTTACCCGTCTATTGGCAAGTCTTCATTGGGTATAGAAAACACTGCGCAGCTTTCCTAAGAACTACAACACCAAAGAGGATGGCTCACAAGTTCCAGCACTTCCTTAAAAACCTGGTGCCTTCAAAAGCAGCCTAATACACCTATCCAGATGAAGTGACGGAACCTGCACAAGACCATCTACCATTATGCTCTCCTCCTCAGCTCAAGAGTATTACAGCTTTAGTCCATAGCCAAGAGACAACTGATAACTGCACAGGAAGGCAAAGCCAGCGGGTCAAAGCATGTGTGAATCAATGAATTCTAGGCTGTTTCTGAGAAGCTGAAATTTTTCCTGTGTTAGAAAAAACAACAACCAAATAAAAAGAGCAAGCTTAAATAAATACTACCCATTTCCCTACAGAATGCTTGTCATTGCCAGTTTTATGAGCTGGAAAAACTAAGCTTGTTCCATAATGTTTTATGTGTATTCCTCCTGAAGACTTTAGAATACAATTCTGATCTTTTCCTCCTCACATTGAAAAGAATTACAGAGTTGTCCTCCCAAATGACTGAAAGCCAATGGAAACATTACTGGTTTCAATACCCCTTTAAGGTTTTATTTTGTTTCATGGATTATCTATAATTGTATATTTTAGAAGTGGGGACCAAGGATTGAATGCCAGCAGCTTCATCCCTCTAACTACCCAGAGTAAGGCTTTGCAGATCAATAGTCACAAGAGCAAGGTTTGCAATACTGTTCTCTGTAGCCAGAGCAGACCTAGCTTTCAGCAGGAACTTTTCAGGATAGACCCTCCTGACAGAAGCATTAAGCAGCAACATTCTCACTGAAAATGCAAAGAAATGATATCAGATGCCTCCTATTTCAACAGAACTGTGCCTTCCAAGTTGAATTCCTTTCCTTGCCCCACTCCTGAGAAGTGCACAATGTTTTTCCACATTTGTTGAAATCAAACTTTATGTAAACGGTTCCGAGACCCTTTTCCATTCAAAATCCCAACAGCATGAAATAATGAAGAGTTACTTCCCACTGAGGACTTGGTATTGCCTGCTTATGTAGGCAAGACAGTATCACTCCCTACACATTCTAGTGGTTACTCCATACAAGGTTAACACAGAGCCACCGCATCTTGAGCTGCATGTACTTACATTCAGGAAGATTTAATTCAAATGGGTTTTAAAGGTGAATCAGTTAAAACTTCCAACAGTGCTCAGCTGGACAGCTGAATTCAAAAGGGACTCACCTAATTTTAATTCCCTTCTAAAGCCCATTACCTACTCAAGAAGTCACCGATAGAATCATCACCCACAAGCAGATCCATGCAGACAAGCCAGTAGGACAGGATGCCACAGCTTAGTGCTCCATCAGGAAGGGACTTTCTACTACCACCTGCACACAGCGCTGTGCATTTGTGCTGGGTACAGGCTGTTCCTACTAGCAAGATGGACCCCTTCCAAGAGATACTCATCAGGTTAGCTCCAAACAAGAGTCCTTGCACTGTTTATCCTTCCTGCTAATTGAAGGCCTTCGTACTGCCACAGAAATTGTTCTATGAGTACACTGACTCGGTTATGCCTCCAACACTCCAGGCAACCCTCAACGTGCCCTAATTTTCCTATGTCTCATGCTACTTTCTTGTCCTACTAGCTCTGTTAGCCCTGTGTTAAAGTAGATAACCTTTATGCCTGTTATGCACAGCTAAAGAAGCAGAGTCATTGCCTATCAGGAAATCTATTCTATTATCTGTAAACCATGTCCTTTTTTGCCCTTTCCTAAGTTATGTTGACTTTTCAGAAAAAAAGAAGCATTGTACCAAGTTCCTGACTATTTGCTCTGGCTCTTCAAACACTGACTCCTATCACCTACTGTGGTTTCCAGCACACTGGGGGAAAGAGCATTTCTATTTTGTATTTCATGCTGCTGCTTTTGCAGGTATCTAAATGACAAATGGATAGAATTAATGACCCCAGTTTGATCAAGGAAGCCTCAGGTCTCACAGACAGGCAGTTCTAGTACAGGTTACTATGATGCTGCACTAACAGAAGGCTATAACCTAAAAGGAATAGAACACGACTTGAAAAAAACAGAACCAAAACCAAAGGACCAAGCTTCTAAGATCATTGCCTCAACTAAAAATTACCACCTTCTAATTTTATAACTCAGAACTGCTTACTATTTATAAAGTACATTCAAAAGTGCACGACAAAAAAAAACAGTTGAGTATTTATCCTCATTTTTAGGAATTCTTCAGAAATTCTGAGGTCTCCTATGGTCTCCTACTCTGCACCCCATTAATTTCTGTCAGACTTCATCTTAAACGTGCTCACACAGCTGCTCAACGTCAGAAGCAAAGCAAATGCGCCTATGTAAGACACTGAATTGAATCTTTCTAATGTTCCCTAGCCCATGCACTGTATTTTAGAGCAGCAAACTCCAAAGTGCTCATTTCCACACCTGCACACTTACTGATTCCCATGCTAGTCAGCAGCACATCTTTTTAAAGCTTCTTCTATTACTTACCAGTAAAACCAAGCTTTTCCACTAAGGTGCCTTACTGAATTCACCCAGGCAATGGGACCATCCACTATAAACTTTTACTTTGGGGGGGGCAGAATTCTCCTCTGTACACTTGCAGTGAGTGCAATGCAACTGGTGGACAGCACGGAAGCTCAGGAAGAGGTATGCAAGTCCCACCTCAACACCCAGGTATTTCTGTCCTATTTCAGGGACTACGTAGCCCACAACAAATGATTTCACTCTTAATCAATCAACACACTTGCACTGTTATGCTCATCTGGTAAAAATGAGATACCTGTTTTCAAGCCCAAAAACTAGGTACAACGTTTATGAGTCTGGTGATATTAAACTAGAGATGAATGTGCAAGGGCCTGAAAACTCAAGTCTAATGATTAGATTCTTGGGCAAATCTTCAAATGAAGAGACAGAAGCAGGTGAATCTTTACAAGACTTTGAGTCAGATATTCTGTCTTCAGCCTCACTGATGAACTTCAGGAGACAAGGAAGGAAAATGTACTCTAAGTCCCTGTGACAGAGTACCTTTTGAATTAAAAACTAAAATTAGATTCAGCTGTTCTTTTACATATGCATTGTTACTATGATTCACACTGGATGTTTGTATTTTGACTAGTTAGAGCTCAGGCCTAAGCAGTCTAATCACGGTGCCTGGGCTTTCAAAGGAACTTCACAAACGCAGAGGTGAAATGAGCACCTTTGTTGGGCCTGTAACAATTAGACCTGGCTTCAAATTTTAGAAGAACTTCAAAATATAGACGTATATAGCCTGGGTACTTGCATCATGATTACTCATAGGAGCCTTGATTACTCATCCCAGCTCACTATACATAAACAAAAGCCCATCCTGAAGAGAGCAGACTGCATTCTAACACATACTCAAAAATACAACAAACACCACAGCTCACATTTCACCCTGGAGTGGGTCCCTTCCTTGCTTCTCCCCAAAAACCAGTGTGAATACATGACAACCTCTTTACTGACATCACTCCCTGTATTTTAAAACAAGTATTAACACAGTACCTAAACATTAAGTGCTGTAATTGGAATTTTCCCTCAATGGAGTAAGTTTCTCATTACCTTTCCAAAAGTCTTTCGCATTTTGGGTTACTGCACGACAGAACTCTTACAAAGCCACTCGGAGAAAATCAGATTGTGTTTTAATTCCTGCAGTAGATCATACAGCAGTCTAGGTCATCCAACAAAATCTGTCTCCATCATCCTTTAAATTTAGTCTTGGGCACCATATGCCAAATTTCACTGCATAACACAGACAGAAAATGTGAGGGGAAAACCGAAGTGTGACATGAAGCCAAAACAAGCTTCTCTCAAAAACATGCAATGTAAAGTAGCAGAAAAGCAATTCCTTGTACTGTGTAGGCTAAAAATAATTGTGTTGGTCACTCACATCTCGCCTCCTCAGTCATCCCAGGGACCAGGAAGCATCCAAGTCACAGGAAAAACCAGCAGTGTTGCTAATTCTAGAATATGCCCGACAGTCTGAAGTGCCTCTCTCTGCAATACAGATGCCTCACGAAACATTTAAAGTGGCTTCCTTATACTGTGTCCCTATTATTACTTATTTAGTCTTGGTACTACTTTTTAAAGCAGCAATGGGCAGTGCATATTGCCCTTAGCAGCAAACAAAACATTTGTCAACTATATAGCTCTCAAAGATTTGACAACTTCTCAGAAGGAACATGCTGGTTGGTTCTAAAATGCAACGTCTATTCAAGAAAGCAAAGTAGCGATCCAAAATTATTCCCATTTCCACATTTCCTTAAACCTCCCTCATTTTTTCTGCTGAATTTGACTTACTCTCTTCAAGGAGGAACCAGGCATAAAAAAAGCAGCTCATGGACTAGGTTTTAAACAAAGGGCTGACTACAAGCCAGTGCTGGAGGACAGAGAACAATGTCTTCCTGACACAGGAACTACAAGATCTGTCCCCTCTCTTTGTTTTAGGAAGCCTGTGTTGAGCAGCAGGTGGATCTCTTCTGTCCTTCCTATGTCTTGCACTTCATCATTTATCCATTCTTTCCCCTCAAATGCAGAGTTACCATAGTAGCATCTTTGCAAAAACCCCAAATACTGAGTTCAAAAGGACAGTTCGCCACTACCTCATTTAGAACCCCAGTATTTTGAGAACAAAGATCTGTGTTTAATAGCAAAAGATTGAAGATTGATTATATTTGACAATATAATCTAATCACGCTTCAAGATGTGCACATTGCACCAAAGATAATTCAACCAAGTAAGAATGAAGTAAGCAAGCGGGAGCCACAGGTACATAATGTTGCTGGATACAAAGAGCATTTATGCTAAATCTTCTGTAGCCAGACAATCTCCTGCTGTGGGACTTCTAAAAGAGAATACACAATGGTACAACAAAAAGCCTTAAAGTAACTGCATGCACCAAACATCCAAGTGCTCTCAAAAGCACCATTTTCATCTAGACAAGTATCAGCTAATGTTCTATTTATATCCTACACAACACTTTTCTCCCTAGCTGAGAGAGACAGGTGTAGAAGGTTCCCACTGGGACATCATTTCCACCCAACATCCCCTTCAGTAGCCAAGGCTCGCTCTCGGGAGCATTTGATGTGCTATTCTCTGCATGGTCATCTTAGCTAGGGCTGCAAGATGAAAAAATAAACCTAGCTTAGTACTGATGGATGAGCTCACACAGCAGTGTGTGTTTAGTCTTCATGGCAATGCTCCAGAAAGGCTATCACAGATCTTTCCATAAAGCACCATGTCCACACTTTTCACAACTGTTTTTGACCACCAGCATGACATCCTCAAAATGAAGACTGTTAAAGTCAGCCTTCCCCTCAGGTACACAGACCTGTATTGCCATAAAGGAGCCTCCCTCTAAGCAGAAGGTGTGACCAGAAAGTAAAACCTTGATTCACAAATGTGAACAATAAAGAGGTTATCCTGAATGCACACAGAATTACTGCTTTTCTGTGTCAGTCCTTCTCAGGCACATAGGCAGCAAAGTTTAAAAGGCAAAGTAAAGTGTGTTTAAAAATGGAACTTAATTTGACTAGGATCAGGAAGGAATTCTGCAGCATCTTCAACTATACTCACACAGCTACAGCATACTGATGGTATGTGCCTGAGTTACAGCTATTTATGTGCTTTAAACTACACATTTCCATACCTGAATGGGTTTGGAATTCTTTTGAGCTGTAATCTTCACTCTGAATATCATTATTTCAGAACAGCATCCCTACAATATTACTCTTTTTTAACCTCTCTAATTCAAAGCATTCTCCAGCTTAATTCAGGAACATATATATGTGGAATATATATTTCATGGAATATACATAAATATATGTATTTCACGAACATCAGACATATGAACTCACTTCCTTCAGCAGATGTGAAAGACAACAGGAAATAAACCAATGCATTAACAGAGCAGCTATATGAATTATCTGGATCAGTGGAGCGAAAGGGTTTTTATAAATTTAATATACCTTAAGGTTCTTTCTGTTGGTCAGTAAATTCACATAGTCTCAAGCTATGCACTAGAAGTGGATGCAAACAGAAAACTGACCACAAACAGCTATCTTGTTTTAAAATCCTAGCTTTGCTCCCAGTCCAGAAGAACTTGAGGAAATAGAACAGCTCAAAATCCAAACTTGAACTGTAGCACATATCCACACAAATGCCTCATGCCAGCATCCATGGGGTAGCAGAAAAAAAGCCCTCAAGGGCTCTTTTCATTCCTCCCTTTTCAAGGGACACATTCTTATGGCAGGTATTCCCCTACTAAGATGTGGATTTCCACATGACAACACGTGGAAACACATTTCTACACACAAATGCAGCCATCTCTGCAGATGAGGAGCACTTCCTTGTCTTCCACAGGCCAACAGCCCGTCAGAAGACAGATCTGCTGTTCTGGGTGCTTTCTAACCATTTAACAATATAATTAAGTCATCCTTTTAAGAGTACCACCTCCATAATGGTCTTATGAACAGTGATTCACTGCTCCTCAGATCTTCAAAGAAGGTGTGCAAGTCTTCAAAGACTTAAAAGAAAGATCTTAAATATTATTATTTCTCATTACTATGTCTTTCCTTTGTGACTTTTTATCCCACGGGTGCTTCCAACTCAACTGAGATAGGGTAAAAAAATGAGGACAGGGTAAATAAAACCAGACCTTCTTTTGAGAGAAGGTCTTACAAATCAGTGTTTGAATATTCAGTGATTCTTAGATAGCTGAGCACCCTCATATCTCTAACACACACACAGAGGTTAAATTAACAAAGTGTAGTTCTTAGTTCAGTGAAAAATCTGTGCAGATGAACAGAGGTCACAGAGGAAAGTGATTATGAATACAGTGGAGCAGGTCCAAGCTCTACACTGTATTCAAGACTTAAACCACCGACTTGAGATGAAGATGGTGTTCACTCAAAACCTCAGTGATAAGGGGTAAAGTACTTCACTCAGATACTCTGTGCTTGAAAGAGTTTACAACTCAGGCACATACAAAGGAAGTCATGATTTCTATGTGGTATCTCAGTTTTCAGCAATAACTATGGCTTCTCTTAAGCTATACATTTAACATCCGCATGGGCAAAGCTACAATACACAGAAACAGAAGACTGGAAGATTGATTTGCTAAAACATTGTAAGGCAAAATGCTTCTTGCACCCTGTCTGAACATGGTAAGAGAGACCAAACCTGCACTGAAGAGACAGCGATACTTTTCCCCTTAGAGTTTTCCAACCAGGTTGCCCAGCATGTATGAACAGGCTGGGTGTCAAATTCCTGTTTGTCAGTTTATAGACATGACTGACTACAACCCAAGCATACAGATTGAAAAACATCCCTCTTATTTCCATCAGGTTACGAGGTATATCCCTCCTCAAAACAGATCAGCTACACCAATGGTGACCTTAGCAGACTGAAGCCCCCTGAAAATGCAGCCTTTTTTCAACATAATGTTACTACCTGCTGCATCTTCAATGGCCAAGGATAACCAAGAGCCAAGAAATAAGCTAAGGTCAGCCAAGAGTGGAACTAATTAAACATGATTTGAGGTCAGACTCTCAGTGGTCTGTTAACTACTGAGATTCTGAGAGCAGAAGATACAGATCTCATCAGTCAACAGGTTCACACTTCTTTTAAGTTGCATGTTTACAGAATGGCACGTTCCACCAAAAGCAGACACACAACCTATTAAAAAGGAAAACGTATCAGCTTTAAATTGTTGACTCCTTTAAACAGAAAAGCCTCTTGAATTCAGAAATTAATGGAAGAACCTAATCACATACTCATTTTTCAATGAGAATTCTTTCTTGCGGACTTGTATTTTTCATGGGACCTGCTACGATCCAAGTTGCTGTAATTAACAAAACAGTGGATATAGATTACTCTGAAAAAGGATATTTTTATACTTAGCAGTTTCATATATTTGAGGCAGAACCCATAGGAAAGCTATTCCTCTTCCAGAAGCATTTCAGATAGTTCACAAAAGCACACGTACCCAGCAGATAGAGAGAAATCAGAACCTCAACAGAGACTTGTTTTTCCATCCTCTTGGTTTTTTTAGGTTTTAAGGCTCAGATTAACACTGAGATTTTGTATTTTATATATTATATATATTACTATATATGTTACATATATTATATATAATATATATTGTATATATTATATATATATTATTCATATAAAAAATAAATATTGCAATTGGTCACAGCATAAATTCCTCCCATAGCTAAAAATGGGAAAGAGCACTGCCTATTATTTAGTTGCCTCAGCTTTATCATGTTTATGACCATCAGGGCCCTAGTTTGACATCCTCTCACACTCCAGAAGCTCTGCCTATTTAAATAATTGTGACAACTAAGCCACAGGCACACACAGTTGCATTGCTGAATGATTTGACAGACTGGATAGCATGAATGGTTGTTGTAACAGAAGTTGGCTTTCTCTTGCTATACACTTCGGGTCTATGTGAGCCATTAACAAGAAATGTTAATGCCCACTCTAGGTTGTCTGAAAAGATGCAGGATTATGAAGACCTATCTTCATCATTTAGATGAACTCTCTTCTTCATTTCTACTCTAGTGCTAAAGCAGAAACATTGAGTACTGCAATTCAGATCCAAAGGATTTAAGTACTTATTCCCGGTGAGCTGAGACATTTTTCTAGCAATTCACACATTCATTGCAATGGGATTTCTTAAGAATGACATAAATAACAAAAACTAGACTAAGATTTTCCTATTTATGCTAACATACCTGCTTGCTTATTATTTCTTCTTCTGGAATTAGACAGCAACATGACTGACTCTTACTCTGAAGAATATCCCAATGAACACGCCAACAAAAGCAGTAGAAGAAAATCTATGCTACCAGTGTTTTCTTTTCAAGCATCACAATTAGGCTGACACATGTGGATGAAAATAATTGAAATCTTATATATCAATAATTTAACTGCACCTATCTTTATTAATGCTTTGCATGAGGACCTATTCTTATGGGATGCAGAAATGGCAAACATCTGTGAAAGCTGGGACAGAGCCTTTAGGGAATTTTGCCATTTGAATGGATTTTGGCCCCAAAAGCTTGTGAAGAGCTGTCTTACACCTTTTCTCAAAGAGAAACATCTCTCTCTTTACCCTTGTTACAACTTTTAACTGAAAAAAAAAAAAGAACCAAAAACCAAACAAAAAAAATAAAAGCCCAACAAAAGTACAATGTTCCATACTGACTGGAGAAAAATTCAATGGTCCGACAGAGGAACAATAAACAGCATGTTGTTTTTGAGCTACTCATGTATCATGTAAGTTTCCAAAATCACATTCTTTAAAATCCTCACACTTAATATAGAGATCTAGCTTAATGGAAGCAGGATAACCACAGACCAAAATTAAGAAGTCTGTAGTTTAGTTTATTTACCCCCCTCAGCCATTTGTCTCTATCCCTGGTGTTGCAACACTACTGGCTCTAGGTTACACTGAACTCTAGACAATACTCACTTAAACCCTAGAACACTTCAGAGACCCTGTTTAAAAACAGCCATGCAGGAACTGCACTGCCAAGCTGAAGGGCCACTAAACTGCAACAAAGGAGTAGAAACAAGTAGGAGCACTGCAGACTATCTTTACCATCACAGAAACGGTAACATTCAACTCTTTAGCAAAGATTTTACAGTCACTTCGTTCTGACATAGTCCAATGCTGCTTCCACTTCAGTGCCGAGAAACCTGTCACAGTAATGGAAAAGGAAAACAAAAACAACCCTCCTCTGGTAATTCCAGCTTTCAAGCTAGTTTTAAATCTGAATAAAAGTATCTCAACTTCCTGCCAGAGATCTAAAAATTGGTAACTGTCATGCATTTGTCAGATGCTTACAATAAACTCCATCGCATTCACAAAACGCAGAAGGAGGCCGTAAGTTACACTCTCTTGGGCCTCCCTGCAGTCTCTGAATCATGCCCTTGCAGTTCTGAGACTCCCTGCTGGCTTTTTTAAAACCTTCTTTTGTATAGGTTTTTTAATTATTTTTAAGACCTAAATCACAAAGGAATTATACTGTATGTGCTAAGACAAATCCATCAGGATACAGAGATAAGCAGGCACCAGCTTGAAGCATACAGTTGAATGTTCTGTTGATGATCTACAGCTCAGGAAGCAACTCCATGCATTACTTTCCTCTTCTTGCTTCCCCATCACTGGGACCACAGTAAAGACAAGTATTTCTAAAGTGCTCCCTCAGAGGTTGATTACCTTGATTTAAATCAAACTATCCACCATCCTTGGCTGTCTACACTAGGGTTTTCCTCATCATTGCCAAAGCAGGGATGTACATTTTGAGAGGTTAAGTTGCAGACTTCTTAAGGAACTTCGCTCACTAGGACTTGGATCCAGACTTACACAGTCATGCCGGGGTCACAACAACCCAGCTGAGTTTACACCACAGCTCAGCTCTGTGAGCAGAAGAGCTGGTCCACTCCTACACTGCAATCAAAATGCATAGCCAAGAGACATCGGAGTTCCCCCTTTAACTGGCATAGTATCTGGTCCAGCATTTACAACCAATGAGTAGCATATCCTGAAGTAATTGTATGCTATTCCTGATGTAAGACACATGTCTCTTCCAAATCTATCCAGGCAGAGACTTTCATCCAGCCTGGAGGAATTTACACCTCCTGCCAACAGAACATACACTTCCAGATCAGAATGTGAAAAGAAAGGCAGGACTAAACTGATGAGTGATATCAAAAACTAGGGAGCTGAAAGCAAAGGTAGAGGATGTTGTGCAGTTAGGATACCAGTCTGGGATAAGACCATAAAACCGAAATGCGTGACTTGGGTACTTCTGCACATCTGTGCAAATTAGGAATTTAGAAAAAGTATTTTATATTTATAATTAAAAGTATTAAATTAATGCTATCTATCTTTAATCTACATGTGCACTTGCCATTAATTCCACCTAGTTCAGGGCTATAAAAGCCTCCATCCAGTTACTGGATACTTTCAGCTTACATCATCATACATAGGCAAGTAGTTCAGAGTCCAAACTGGAAACACCCTACTTAGCTTTTTAGTTCAGTATTTTTCCTTAAACAAAAACAGGACTAATATTCCAAGATACCATGATTTTTGAAATCCTCTCCAAAACAAAGACATAACCAAATGCCTCTGAAAAACCACAAAACCAAAGCCCTACATTTTGTAGTAGATGCCCAATACAGATTTACTGGGGGAAAAAAACCAATAAAAATTGAGATGTCACACACTCTTAGTATCTGATGGGCAGAAACTAAAATGTTCAACCAAGTTTTCATTTTGACACCCTACACACCTCATTCATGAGACTAAAGATACCAAAGATTTTGGTCCAAAGCACTAGCTGACATCAACCAAGCATGACATGCTAAGGGATATGTCCTTGCCTCCCCCCTAAAACTGTACAATGGGAAGAGATCAAAATGGTCTTTAAAGCATGACTAATTTTAAAGCTTCTGTTATGCCATTGCCTCTTCCATTCTTCTAAAATAACCCACTCTTACATCACATTGCATGTTTCCCCGGTACTAATTGCCTTCCACACATAATACAGTCCAGAAATAACTCAGATGCAAGAACAATGTAAGAACTTTACACACCTTTCTCAATTAGAAGTTAAATAATGCTGTATGATTAGATTCATTTAAACATAGCTTTCCTCTTTCATTCTTCATCTAATGCATCTGTGATACGCCTGTGGTGATGACTGTATTAATTTCAAGACTCAGGAAAAGGCATATACCAATTCCTTCAAAACACTTCAAAAGAATGGTTTTGCTCCTGAAACAGGACGTGAATTTGAAACATAAGCAGTAAAGCTAGCTGTGCTTGAAATCTCAGGGAAAAATGGAGAAAACTGAGGAGATCATAAAATGTAATCTAATAGCCTTCAGCATTTCTAAACCTAAGTATCAGATTGCAAGAAAGGAGTTTCAAATCACTGATTTTTCTTAAATATGTTTCAACTTCTTATTTTTAAGCTCAGAAGTTTTTGTATCAAGACCATGCTAAGAAGATTATCCGTGGCACTTTCTCTATTAATTACCTTTATACTTCAATAACCGTGAAGGCTGTGGCCTTCAGATCCCAAAACCCACACCGTTGATTTCTGACACTAAAAACAATACTTTTGGTATCATTCACTGCTTGCACAAGTTTAGCTGCAGGCCACCTGACTACAAGGGAAGCAGTCAAGCACCCCAAGTATCAAGCACAAGACTAACAGCAGTGGTGAGGTTCCTGATGGTCCTTGACTTTTATTTGATTTAAACATCACCAGATAAAAATACAGGTTTTTGGTGGGCTACATGTTCAGAAGGAAGATGTTAGATC
>JANHGB010024703.1:0-35149 GCA_026283785.1 Coracopsis vasa | reverse complement strand
TTAATACATCTATGAAGGAAAAACAGAGCAAGAACATATGTGACTCCAGTCTTCCCTGGCTTGGACAGTTGCCTCACCATGTTGCTTGAGGCTTGGTCAGTCCATCTGAGCGTGCTCAGCTTTAGTGTGAATTCTGTGTCCGATATGCTTCTTAAGATATATAAACTTAAATTGCTCTATTCTGGTTTTATCTTAGTCTTTGTGGTTTGGTTTATTGTGTAACTGCTGATTTGTAACTGATGCTCTCATCTGTAAACTTGCCACATTTCTGCAACATGGCTGAAATTAACTATGCCTGCCTTGTATCGCTTGAGAGTGTTGGGGGTGGAGGATGCAGAGACCAAAAAGGTAAAATAACTTTTTATTTCCTTTTATTGACAAATATGGTAATTTTATGTCTCCTCACCTTGCTGAAATCTGCCGACTTCATCTCCTTGCTGTCAGAAGTGGTAGAAGTTAATTGCACTTGGAGAGTCTGGACATGCATGTAGTGCTTGGGATTAAAAAAATAATTGCTGAAGCAGGTGCTAAGCGTAAAGACTAGTTCAAACAGTTTTGTGCAGAGGTTTGTTTTTTTTTTCATGTAAGCTGCTTTCCTCCTGAGACAGTTATGTAGCAAAGAGAATGTCTAAATGAAAAGTATCTTGGATTTGAAGCGGATATGCTGGGGTGAGGACACAAAAACAAATGGAGTAGATTGAAAAGTAGTCGCAGATTCATGTGTAGAATCTGACCAAGCTCTTCTATTCTTGTAGAAAGTGCGTATTTTCTACCCCATAGCTAAAGGGACTGCATGAGGAAAGTTTTCCATGATTTGTGACCCACAAACTATACTGGGCCAGGTTTGTTGGTTTTCTTAGTGGGTATAGAAGGTTTTTGTCCATGGGTAGTGTACTGACTAGAGATGCAGAAGACCTGTATTTAGAGACTGGTAGAAGTGGAATGGTCCTGGGGCACATCCATTCATGTACTTACAGCTCCATTTACCTGAAAGTAAGATGCTTGTAATCAGTAAGCAGAAGATTGCGTGATGTGAAAGTTAGGGGAAAGCTCAGTATTATTGTAAAGTCATTTAAATTATTAGGAATAGTCAAAATGCTTTTCTTTTGATGGGTATCATTTGATTAAACAGATTACAAACAAATAGAAAATGTGCTCCCAACAGTAGGGTAGATAACTGCTGACTGTGCAGTCATTCAGGATGTATAATCCAGTGTATAACACACTGCGTAGTTGTTGCTTGGTTATGTATTTCTTGTGGACAAGGCAAGCACAGTCTTGAAAAATAGCATAGAGATATTAAACCAACTAATCAGCTGGGTTATTCTTCCTTTAGAAGATTCTTTTTGGAACTTACTGTTTCAGTGAACTACTAGAAATTCTGTACAGCAAGGAAGCTATTCCAAATCAAAGAGCTCAGGTGAAAGCTTTGCATTACCCCTCCCCAAAGAATTATACATTTCTTGAGCAAACACCCACTGATTTATTTTAATTAAAGGTAAGGAAATGTTTAAAATACCATGGAATATGAGGAACTGAGGAAGAACTGATGCTAGTTGTAACTTATCTCTGAGCGCTACTGCTGCCTAACTTACGATCTCAAAACAGGTTTTGGGGTAGGAGTCAGTCTTCTGGCAGACTTAGTGTTGTGTAAGAGTAGCAACATCAGAACAATTACAAGAAATTTAAAGTAACAAAAAACTGGAGAGAAGCGATCATGTTCCTGCAAAGAGTAACTCAGGGCCATTGAAATCTTCTTTCTTTCCCCTCCCACCATGTGTAAGTATACAGAAGGAGCAGGGTTGTTCTTGCACCCTCTGTACCTCCCTCCCATACTTGCTGCACTTCTTGATTTGCAAAGCTCGCTGAGCCAGTTTTCACCCTGTGAGTGCCTTCAGGGTGGAGTTGAACAAAGCCTGCATGACTATTCGTATTAGATCTGCAGAAGACTCATCCTTTGCCTCAAGATTGGGTGTGCAGAAGCTATTAAATGGCAAATACCTCATGCTTCCTCCAGTGCATGGTTTGCTCCACTCGCTTCTGAACTGCATTTCTGAGGATAACTCTTTACTAGGAACATCTGCTGGATGCTGTCAGTAGAAATGCAGGCATACTTCAGACCAGTCTGCTTGATGTGCTGGATACAGTCTGGATACTGCAACACTGAAAATTGGTTTTGTTGGCTTTTTTGACTTTTTTGGTTTGGCTTGGTTTGTTTGGTTTTTTGTGGGGGTTTTGTTTGTTTTGTTTTTAACTTGGCTGTCCCAAAAACAATGATGTGGAGCAGTTATAACCAATAGTATATAAGTGGTGATAAAAATCCTGCTACTGGGTATTACATGAGAATCTTGCATATTACTATTAGTATTTCCTGTACCCAGGAACTGAGTAATATCAGATTATATTTATGCAAACTTCATTTTAAAAGATGTAATCTTCTGCCTGAAGAGACTTAAAAACAGAACAAAGGGGGAAGAGGATCAGTGCAGAACACAATTGCAAGACTAGTTCATGTTGTGTCATCTCAAAGCTAAATTAGTTGTTCGGTATTTCTTTTGGCATAGTTAAAGGAGTTTCTCAACTGAGAAATGGAAGAGACAGTGGGAGGGAAGAAGTTATGGGAGGCACTGACAGTGGGTGAAGCTGTGGTGATGAATTTAAGGAAATAACATAGAAATTTCTTCCATATTATATAGGCCACCTTGATGTAGAATATGTTTCTCCCCGTCCCCTTTACTGATTTGCTGAGTGCTGCAGGAGGTGGTGGTGCTGCTATGCAGTAAGAAGTTTTTCCTTGTTTCCCATCCTGCCTTGTTTGGGAGTGTCTTTTGCCCATTGCTTCATTTAGATTATATGTGTGCATGCTATTGCATATAGTAGCTTTAGGCAGCCAAGTCTGTTTTCTAACACTTATTAATATGTGAACTTGGGTTTAGCCGCTTTCCAATTGTTCAGGAGAGGCAGCTTTTAAATATCACTATGCATGCCTGCACGCATGCGTGCACACACACACATGGTCTGTTATCCCCTCACAGAGCAAGAGGTGGGCTTTATAAAGACTATTGTACTAACAGCTTTTCCCCAAGTGGCCATAATTTCTAGTGTCTCTGTCCATGGGTATCCATTAGACTTCAGGTTTTCACTTGGTTAGTGTTACTGTTAGCTTTCTGCACATGTGAGGAGCATGCTATCAGTTTCTTCTCCAATCTTGCCTAGAAGCCTTGTTTCTAGCTAATCAGAGGCAAAGGTGTGAGCAATTTTCATTCCCGCTAATGTTCATGACGTTGTTCCTCCCCTTTGATTGTGTTGGTATTAATCTAGAGTTACTTGGCACAACTGACTCTGTCTGAACACCTGGTACTGACTTCTGTTGGCACTAGGTGAGTTTTAGGAACTAGATCTCCTGTTGATTGATATTTTAAGTTAAAATATTTTGTGATGAAAATGGATATGGGGTGAGGGAGTTTGTTTTCCTTGTGTGATAGCCTTCCTTCAAATTCCTAGTGCCTTCACACTGCTGCATTTTCTCTCTGGCAGCTGATCACTTGTAGGGATTTTTGGCTCTGCAAAAAGGAAATACTAAAATGCATCGAGTTTTGACAGCACAGTCTAACAGCCAAGTGCATGTATGTGTACATGCATGCATGTCCTCTGCTGTAATAGCTATTGAAATTCCTGCCCAATTTCTCTTGATTTTGACAAAGATGACAATTCAAAGATCTTTGTAAAAATTGGTCAGGCGAGATCAGGGTTTCAATACCTGTGCCTTCAGCAGCTTCTGGTTCCATGGATATGCAGCAGGGACTGGGTAAGCACAGAGCTGTTAGATTCTGCAGGGTAAAGCGTGTCAGGAAAAGCACTCCTCAGCTCCAATATACACTGTGCCCAGAAATATCTGTGTGGTACTGATTAGGCACCCGCTCTGCGAGGGAGTCTGTTGATTAGTTTTCTTTTCAACCCATATTCCCCAGGGGGCAGGGAAGGCATGAGCTTGGGTGTACTGTTTAGGAAGAGATACTGCAGTGAAGTTGTTTTGAATGGTTTTTTTGTTGCCACAAATACTGATAGTCTCAGAAACTGTGCTTTGGGAATGTTGCATGTGGTTCAGGATTTTTAGCTTGGCTTTCTTTTTCTTTAAGAAAACCATTTAATGTTCTCACTACTTTAATCCAAAGAAAGTACGTGGAGGGAGGGTAATGGCTATGGCTAGGAAACTGTCCTGAGTCATGCAGCTGGAGGGGAGGGGTCACTAGTTTGTTTTCTGCCTTTTTTTGTTGGGTTTTTAGTTTTTTTAGCTATGATGATTCACTTAAACTGCCAGTGTTCTTGTAAGACTAAGCACCATCCTCTCACCTTCCAGACTCCAATGCCCACTTAAAACCAACAAAGCTTCAAAGTGTATTGTGTTGGCACAGCAGCTTTCCTTTCCTTGCTGTGGAATAGGAATTAATGAATTCATTTGAAATTATTTTTCATCTCACAACAAGATAACAGTTAAACTTCAAAAACAACTTAATGTTTTGTAGGAGTGACTTGCAGTTAACCCACAAATAATAGGGAAGATTTTATTTCACAATGAAGCTTGTGCTGCCCCCCTGTTGAAGAGACTATACAGCAAAGCTGGTGTGTAGTGTCTGTTTCTGACACCTTCTGTTTCCTGCCCTTCATGAAGGCATCTGCCAACTCAAAATGTGTTCAGCTCCAGGTGGAAAAAAGCAGGTTTTCTTTATTTAAGAGAAATCTTATTATCTTGGACTGAGAGCCAACTTTTGAGCACCACAATGCAGACTCTTGAGCATTTGTGATGTGTCCAATGTAGTTTTTTTGAAGATGTGGGCAAATAATTGGTGCATTTGACTATTTTGAATGTCTTGCATTACTGTACTGCCATGCCAGGACAGGTCTTCTTTCAGAAACTTTCACTTTTGCTCTGAAGTCACGATGTAAAGTAATGAAAGGAGTCAAAAAACCCAAGTAATTTTCCAGGACTGTGTTATTTTTCATTACTTGTTCTGTTCTTGGGTTGTTGTGGGATTTTTTGCTGGGATTTTTGGCTGGTTTTTATTTTGTTGTCTTGGGTTCTTTAATCCTACACTCATCAAAGGAGATATGAGTGAGTAAAACCCTCTTAAAAACTTCATTTATAAATGATGGAGCAGAGTTGTGAGTAATCTTGCAGTCCTGTAGCCTGGTGTTAGAGAGGGGCAAGTGTGACAGGGGGCAGGAGAGAGAAACTGTTTACAGTTGTGTGAAAGGAAGTGGTATGTGCAACTTGCATCAGATTCCCTTTATGAACATGGGGTTTTATCAAGTCGCTCTACAGCCTGTCTTTCTAGGACGGAACGCTTCCTGCTCTATTGGCAAGGAGCTTATCCTTGCTATCATCTTCCAAAATCCTTCAGATCAAAGAACACATGTGTTGTGGGACTCTGTTTTGTCTCTTGGTTATCTACAATGGCATACACTCATCACATTCTCAAAATGCTTCTGTCTAACAGCACTAAACTTGGGTTGTATCTTCTAATGGGCAAGGTTTAGACCAAGTGCCATTTGTGAGTTTGGTCAAAGAGGTAAGATACTTATTCTGTTTTGGGATTTGCTTGTTCAGAAAGCATGTAGCATATTCTATTTCT
Organism: Coracopsis vasa; assembly: GCA_026283785.1. Taxonomy (NCBI): domain Eukaryota; kingdom Metazoa; phylum Chordata; class Aves; order Psittaciformes; family Psittacidae; genus Coracopsis; species Coracopsis vasa. The sequence continues at coordinate 29,516 of JANHGB010024703.1, read as the reverse complement.
GGAGCTCTTAGTTAATAGTTTGCTTCTTCTTCAAATTAGAGGTTAAAGATTTTAATTAAAGAGGAGAGTACTCAAATCTCTTCTGTATGCAAAACTATCTGTCAAACATACATAATTCATAAGTATATTAAATATATGTCCTTACTATGGGGTCTCATGTCCCCAGACACTTTCTGGAGTGACCTCGCACTCCCACAGGTGGCAGTAGCTAGAGGCCAAGACAGAACAGCTCATGTATCCCAGCAGGAAAATGGATTAAATCTTTCCCTGAGAAGTGACTTACCATCAAGGGTAACATGAAAGCTTGTTGCTCTAACAGGAAGCCAATTAGAAATCTCTCTGGTGATGATTGACTTAACTCCAGCATAAAGATTTAAATCTTGACAAGAGCAGTCCAGCGTTTCCCTATGGAGCCTCTCAAGTTGAAGATATGGGGAATATTATTTTAACATTAATATCTGAACCATACAGTAAGTGATTGTTGTGAACAAGTTTTTTTTTCTTGCTTGTTTGGTTTTACTGCCTGTCCTGTACGCTGAGGAAAAAGAAAATAACTTGTGCTGTATTTCATAGATCACCGATTTTCAGATCCAGAAAGAGTAAACTACAAGTTTGAAAGTGGGCCGTGGTAAGTGCTTTCTCCCTCTTCTTGCTGTGTGCACACACCCTACCTGTCCATCCCTCCCCCTGTCCGTCATCCATCCCCATCCCTCCCATTCTAAGACACAGCTTGGATAAACTGCACTTCCCTGTATTCCTAACTTGCAAGTAACTGTTACCATTATTTTATTTATCTTACCACTGCTGTGGTAATCGATTAGGTGCTTTAAGTGGGAAAAGGAACAGAAAATCTATGATGAGATGCAAGCCAGTTTTCTTGCTACACTTCAGTGTCCCCTGTTAACTGCTGATCATTCTGGGTTTGGCTAGCAAATGCTTATAATGGGTGTTAAGTGTGCTATTAACAAAGAAGTAAGCATTTTTGCAGAGTAACCCTGTTGGTACCAACTCTTAAGATTCTTCCTGCAATTTGCTTCACAGTTACTGAATATGCATCATGGGTTTTTTTGGTTTTGGTTTTTTTGTTTGTTTTTTTTTTTAAATAGGGAAGAAACATTTCCATAAGGGTACTGTACTACCAGTAAATTGCTTAAGCTATGATTGTCTTCTTCCCGAATAGGTTTTGAACCTAAAGTGTTACCTACTTTTGATGGCTGTTTGGTGGGGGTTTTTTTGGGTTAGTTTTGTTTTTCTGTAATTATACTTTTATGTGTGATTACAGATTTTTCTCAATGGTTTGCTGGATACTCCCTTGATGGTATTACTTGTATTCCTGTCTTGCATGAATACTTACTTGCCTTTTCTAGATTAAGAAACTATCATAATGGTAGATGATGCTGATGCATCCAAGCCGAAAAAAGCAAGAAAAGAATACAACAATATTGACGAAAGTATCCAGTGAGATTAGCTCAGGGTTTGTTTTACCATGGCCATAAGCTTTTCCCCTTTCAATAACAAAATCCTGGGGTGAGGTGGAAGATTCCCATTTTATTTTTGGTAGAAGTACAGATTAGGAGGTGAGAGGGAACAGCTTGAGACAAACACCTACAGAAAGGCCACCTGAGATATTAAAATGAGAGAGAAACATGACCCTCCTGTAACAAGGTGTACCACAGCCTTTTTGTGCAAAAAAAGGTCCTCTGTTGCTGAGCAAGACTTGATCTGCTTAATCAATCATATAGTCTCTTCTGTGCAAAAACATGTCCTTGCAATAGCCAGAAAGGCAGCCTTGGGTAGCTGTAAGTGTATTGTTATACATGGCACTTTTAACAAGTAACAGAACAAAAGAGGCTGTGGTAATGACCAATTAAACATGGCTTTCTGTGGCTGAGCTATTCCCATGCTAAGCAGCCAGTGTAGCCTGTAGCTATATTAGTCTGTAGTAGCAAGGTGATGGCTAAACAAGCAACGTTAAGGCTAAACTCTTTGGGCAGGAGTCCTCTGTGTGCTGAGTATAACCCTGAACAGATTTGGTCTTGGCTTGCAGCTGGCTCTTACACATGATTACAGTACAAAAAATAAGCATTGACCTCTGTTACATCTAACTGATCTGTTTCAATTTCCACCTAGCTGAGATTAGAATAGCAAGTGCTTTTTTTTATACCAGTAACCCTGTTCAGACAATGGAGAAGCACAAACCATAGGTATGTCAGGAGTGGAGAGTAAATTGTGAACATGATCAAAGAGATGAGAGCTCAAGGAGCAAATGTGGTGAAGCAGGAAAGGGCAGGTGGAAAAGGACCAGACACTTCCTGAGGAGAAACACATGCAGTGGCTTTGGATGGTGGTGGCACTTAGCCATTGCTGCCCTGGCAGTGCCATCCAATAGATGTTGAACAGGGACTGAAGCACAGGTGACAAGCAGGAAGAGTGTTGCATGTCAGATACTAAAGGTAGATGTCTCTGCGTTACTCCCTGTTTGTGTCTGCAGCAGCAAGATGGAACTTGTGGATGACAATGCTGTTATCCGAGCAAGAGGATTGCCGTGGCAGTCATCTGACCAGGACATAGCAAGATTCTTCAAAGGCCTAAATATTGCCAAGTTAGTAACCAAGAATTTGCTTAAGTGTTTGTAATACTTCATCTGTGTTGGTCATAAAGTTTTGTCTCTCTTGATTTAAATCTTGCAGGGGAGGTGCTGCTGTCTGTCTTAATGCCCAAGGTAGGAGGAATGGGGAGGCTCTTGTGAGGTTCGTAAGTGAAGAGCATAGAGATCTAGCACTACAAAGGCACAAGCATCACATGGGAAATCGATACATTGAGGTGTGTGACACTGGCTTTGAAATCCTCTTTGTAACAGGAGTGCAAATAGCATGCCAATTACATTCTCTTTTCTTTCTTTAGGTATACAAGGCAACAGGTGAAGACTTCCTTAAAATTGCAGGAGGTAATTTTTAGTGGGTAGGAATGACAGTGGGCTCCATCAGCATCTGCAGTGTTGGGCTGTAAACTGCCCTTATTGGATATGGGTTTTCATTTTCTTTCTTTAAACAAGTAGCTGTCTGGTATGTTGATTACTATGTACTCTGCTAGCAGCAGTCTAAGGCATTCTGTGATTTATCTGTCCATCTTTCTCTTCCAAAGTCATTCCATTTTAAAGCAGCCTATCAAATAAGGATTTGATCAGGCAAGATGATGACCTTGCATATGAACTTAATTTGGTAGCTCTTCTTAACTGAAGGAACCTAAATGTTACTGATTACTAAAAACCAAAGCCAGAGTATTTTTGAAAAACAATAATTGTTGTTGCTGTGGAGATTTGCGTGTAAAAGCAAACAGATATCGCAGTGTAAATAACAAGGGTGTGTTCAGCACAACCAAACTTCTTTGCAGAATGAGCTGGGTGTAAATGAAAGGACCCATATTAAGACATGAATCTGGTTTGCAGCTAGCTTTGGTTAGGGTAGTATTATAAATATACACATCAGAGGTCTTCTCCTAGAGATACTGAAAGTGGAACTAGCAGACTTTGACAGTTTTATTGGGATAAGATGAAATTCCTGGGCATGTTTTCAACATGCCCTTCCAACTTTCTTTCCCAGCACAGTGGTCTGGGTACGTGGGTACTACATGTTATGGTTTCAGAGCATGATAAAGGTATTCATAAGATAGAAAGGCAAGGCACATGATAGGAGAGGTAGTGCTCATGCAAAAGATTCACAGACTGTGCTTTCCTTGAGCTCTGAACTTTAAGTAGTTTTTATTTTCCCTTTGAATAAGGATGAATCTCTTCCAAATGGAGTAACATTGTTAGACTTTCATGGGAAATGTCCTATACAATATTTCTACTTTATTAAAAAGGGAGGGAGGGGTGTTGCTTACTTTGGAAGCAAATACTGTTCTACCTGCTGTGTTCTGTCATTGGAGAGGAGCTATGCCAGACTTGCTCATGATCTTTTATGACTGCATAGACTTAAGTGCTTCTGTATACCTTTTTTGTTAAAGGTACTTCCAATGAGGTTGCACAGTTCTTGTCAAAAGAAAACCAAGTGATTGTCAGGATGCGAGGTCTTCCTTTCAATGTTACAACAGAAGAAGTGCTGACATTCTTTGGCCAACACTGCCCTGTAACAGGAGGAAAGGAGGGAGTCCTGTTTGTCACATACCCTGATAGCAGGCCAACAGGGGATGCCTTTGTATTGTTTGCTTGTGAGGAATATGCACAAAATGCACTGAAAAAGCATAAGGACTTGCTGGGGAAAAGGTACATCGAACTCTTCAGGAGCACTGCAGCAGAAGTTCAGCAGGTGGGTGTAAATATTGCAAACATCGGTTTCTTGTAATCCAAACTCCTACACTGGCATACAGTAGTGGAAGCAAATACTACTTGGCCATGACTTGAAAGCTTTCTTTTCCTTCTCTCACTCTTGATTTTTGCTGGAAGAAGCACTGTCTGAATTTCCATGAGGCTTTGTTCCTTCTAAATGTAAGATTTCATGGCATGTGGATGTTCTCAATCATATATGCGTGTGCATACACATACACACACATACAAACCTTTGGGGTTTTGGCTTTCGATAGCCTTGCAAACAGTAGTTATAGCAGAAAGTTTATGTAGGTCTAGTGCTTTACACTACAGATATCGAATTCATTTAAGTCCAATGATATTCTATTCAGGAGAAAAGTTAGCAACAAATCTTGATCTAAAAGACTTATCTTTACTCACTGGCACAGAAAAACAAAGCCTTTTGATGTAGTTCTCCTCAGGGCAGTGTATCTGAAGAGTCTTACAAATTGCCTCTAAGGGCAGTTCTTGGCCATCTTCTGCTACCACTGGCTGTCTAGCAGAGGGTGGCAGGACTTTGTAAAACTGGGCCTGAAGAGTGCCCCCTCTTGCATTAACATGGCTTTACGGACCATTAAATTTAGTTATGCTGTCAGGGTAAGGAAGTAGGGCTGAGAGGATTTTCTCTGAAGATTTGTAGAGCTGCAACTGATATCACAAATTTCTAAATGATTCTTAAAGGTCTCATCTGTAATGCAAATACAGTCAAGCAGTAGCCATGTCCTTGTAACCAAGTGATAGTGCAGCTCTGTTCCCCCAAATACGTAGAGATTTCAGTGCCTTGTTTGAAGGGTGACACTTGATGATGAGAAGGCATAGCTGCAGCACTCATCATTGTGTTTTTCTCAGCTGCTCTCATTTCTTTGCTTAACAAAACCTTGACAACTGTATAAATGCGCATGAACTTTAATCTTGCTCAGAGTCAAAGGCTAGTGACTATTTAGTGAACCAGGCTGGGCTTTTACTGATAAAATAGTAAGAAAAAATGTCAAAGCACGACTGTGACTCAGTGCTACCACCTACATTACTTGATGGACTATTGCATCTCAAGGTAGGGCTGTTTAGTAGTGATACAGCTTCTAGTTCCCAGACTCTCCTAAAGTTTTATTGAGGAGTTATTCTGGGTGGAAGTATCACCATGACTGTACATAGTAGAATTACTTTTTTTTCTATTTTCCCAATAAAAATGCTGTAGAAAGACAGGTTTCATGTTCTAAGAAGTTTTCTGAGAGTTGCACAACAATTTGAGTAAATTTTTCAAAGCAAAATTATGGGGTTTTTTTAAGAAAAAATACCTAAATATTTAAACATCTGAATTCTAAGCACTGCTTTTGTGGTTTAAGCCCAGAATCTAGCTCACTTTTTTTCTTGAAATACTGCCCAGAGTGAAAACAAATGGCACTGGTGTTATGTTCAGTTCCTCTGAGTTGAAGGATAAGCAAGGAATCTTTCTGTAACCTCTGTTTTTCTGGTTTGCACAGGTGCTGAACAGGTACTCTTCCACACCTCTCATTCCTCTCCCAACACCTCCTATTCTTCCGGTATTACCTCAACAATTTGTGCCTCCCACTAACGTCAGAGACTGCATACGTTTGCGTGGTCTTCCCTATGCTGCTACTATAAGGGACATCCTGGAGTTCTTGGGGGAGTTTTCTACAGATATAAGGACCCATGGAGTTCACATGGTACTAAATCACCAGGTAGGCACCAAGTTTCTAGCCACTCTGTGCCAATTACTCTGTGTGTACAAACAGTCTTTCTGATGGTTACAATAGAGAAGCAACTTTGGGATTGACACTAGTGGCATTAATTGGCCTCTAGCTCTTCTCTGAAAGTACTGGCAATAGATGTGTTGGCTTATTTGAACCCTGCTGTGCCAGCTGTTGCATTTGCTCTAGAGCAGTTTCTGTTACTGAGACCCATATGCTTAAAGCTAAGCCACAGTCCTGAAGGGATATGTGCTCCCAGAGCAGCAGCTGTGATCCTGCACTGCAGGAGGCTGGAACTGAAGAGTCCTGCTCAACAACATGCATAATTCTTGTACCAGGCAAGAAGTATCTTCAAAACAAGTGTGGACAAGGTTAGCTCTCAAAGGAGGGGTTTAGACAGGAATTTTAGACAGGATTTCCTATGGCATAAGTCAACATGAAACCTTGGGTTTCCTGAACTGTGTGCTTGCTGTCTTTAAACAGTTGCAGCTATGCACCAAGATTAACAGGTCATTGACACCTGTAAACAGTCACATATTTGCCATTGTTTTCTGGAAGTAGCTTCTACCAAAACTTTTTAGATAGAGGATTGTGCATTGTTGTCATCCCCTTTATTTGCAGCCTTGTGACTTTAGGGGGAGGAGACTGCAGCTCCTTTAACTCTGAAGATGCCCTGAGTGGTTTCACTGATTACACTGATCATTGTGTTGTAAAAGTGGCTCTTCTAAATGGTTTTGTTTGACACTAAGCCTAAAGTGAAACTACAAAATACTTCCTTGTCCTGGAGAAAGGCTTCTGCGTTTTGAGGGTGTGGGGAGGGAGAAGACACTATAGCTATTCCAGTACCTTGATTTAAAGTGATCCCTGTGTCTGAGGACGTGAGGTAGCCAGGGTTGGAAAATCTGAGGAATGTGCAGGGCTGGGAGAGGCTAAGAAAGGATGCAGATGTTACAGCACAAGTAATGGTTTACAATAGTATCAGCCCTTGCTAACAGTAAGGAACGAACCTTGAAGACAGTAGTGTATATATATAGTCCTGAGGGCTCTCTGCTAACCCTGCCCAAAGCTGTCAGATTTATTTTTCCTCTAGATACTGCTTTTGCCTGATCAGTAGTTTATCTTTCTGCATGCTCCCACCATTCCTGGTTTCAACCATATAATCATGAACAACTGTACAAAGGACGGTGATAAAGTTGTTCTCCCCTCTGAAAGTAGAACTGACCTAGAACTTCAGTTAGCGTTGTCTAACTCTAGTTTTGGCTACTTCAAGTCAGAAGCTGCATGTTGCTAAAATTACTCTTCCCAGTTGTGTCTCCTACTCATCTACAGCTAATGTAAGGGTATCATTGTTGGTTTTTCTCTGCACTCTCATACAAAACCTTAGGCTAGTGCTCTTCTAAAACATCCTAGCCTTAATAAAAATTATTTAATATTTGGCACTTGCCTGTATTTATCCTTGAATTTTAAAAATCCCAGGTAATAAATGTGGATTAAATCTTCCAATTCTGCATACTTATTCAACTGGTAAGAGCAGATCTCGGAGCACCCGAATACCCCTGAACTGTAGTCTCTGCCGTAGATGTTCTTATTTTTTTAAATGTAGAAGTAACAACAGTTTAACTGAAACAGCTAAGTGAATACAATCAAGTTAGCACAAGTGGGAAGAACTTTAGGGAGGAGAGCTTAAACATGCTGATGGGTTCTTGTGTTGGCTAATTGACTTGGAAATGGATCTATTTATGGTTGAAGAGACTTTTTAACAACACAAATTACTGCTATTCTGCTACTTTATGGGAGAAACATTTCCTATTTTCTGGCCTGTTTGTAGGGACGTCCATCGGGAGATGCTTTTATTCAGATGAAATCTGCAGACCGAGCTTTTCTGGCTGCACAGAAGTGTCATAAGAAGACTATGAAGGACAGATATGTTGAAGTCTTTCAATGTTCTACTGAGGAGATGAACTTTGTATTAATGGGGGGCACTTTAAATCGAAATGGCTTGTCCCCACCACCATGTAAGTTACCATGTAAGTTTTGCATGGGTCTTGCCAATGTGCTACGCTGAGTGCGGGTAGGTGTCGGAGCTGCTTTGTTGACTCTGATTCTGGTTCTTCAAAAGGAATGTCAGGTGGGGGGTATTAAAATAAGATCTTTTCATCTTGAATCATCAGCAGCTTGCAACCATTATTTTTCCCTTTGGTTGTGAATTACTATGACTGAAGAACTACTTTAAACTTATTTTTGCTTTTCCAGTAGCAAACTTCCCTTCCTCTCCCTGAACTTAATTTGGCCAGGGTGAGCCATGACTCTGAGAAGTAATTTGTAAGCCCTGCCTAGGCTTTAGAACTTCAAGAACTGTTTCCTATTTATGCTGATTCATATTTACATTTTTCATCACGGTGAACATGTCAAATAAAAGCCCTTCCCCTTTCACTTCCTAAAACTTAGTTTATGAAAACACTGGTAATGTTTCCCTTTGGGAATTAACTATAAATGTTCTGCCTATTGAACCACTACTGGCTGAACTCTTCCTTTGCTCTTTGCTGTTTGTACAGAACTGAGATTGCCCATGTGGTACACATAGCTTTGGCCTCACAGAACTGTAGAAATCGCATTTCATGTGAAACTATATTCCTCAGAGCTACTAGGATGAACATGGACTTCTAGACAAATGTATGGGGGAAATGCTTTAAGAGCTTAAGGGCTAATTTACTAAGCATATGTGCCATATAAATCTGAGCCTATGGGAAAAATAATACGTTGCTTCCAAGATCATAAATGGCAAGGTAGTAGGAGCTTTCTCTCTGTCTCCATGCAAATGTGTTACTGTTCTTGGTGGCTTTTTAAGAAGTGTCTTCAATCCTGGTCAGAGGTGCCAATAAGGCAGCAAACTTCTTGGGTGTGGTTCCTTTTGTGTCTGAGTAGACCTCCAGCTAATCCTTGGGAGATGTTTTCCAGGTGACCAGCTCTTTTCTTTTACTGCAAGTATGCTTCTGAGCAGGGATCTGCAGTATGTAGTCCTGTATGTGACAGTTGTTCCAGACAGGTTGGAAGCTTCTCCTGGGAGCTCCTGGGATAGATTCTTGAGCAGAGTCCCAAACTTTGGGAACTCTTAGGTGGCAGTGTTCCCACTTCCAACTACAAATGCAAGTGATGTGTTACTCAGAGAAGCCCTTTCAGCTCTGTACCTGGCCCATCCCATAATGCAGAGAGGGTCTGACTACCAGTTAAAGGAAAATCTCTATTTTTGCTATTCAGGATTATCTGAAGTTTTTTATATGTTCACTTTCATGATAACTGGGGGGGTGAGAAAGAAGGAAGAAAAGGAAAAGAGTGGCAAAGGCGGTGGGCTACCTCAGCAGTGAGAATTTGTTTAAGGTCTCATGTCTTGTTGAAAACTCAGTGTTAACACTTGAGGCTGCAAAGCCACAACTTTTTCTCACGCTGCTGTTGGTTAATTGAAGACAGAGCTGTTTGGGGAATAGGGAGTGTTGGGATGAAAAGGTGCCCTCTGCTCTGGGGAATGTTAGGTAGATCTTCAGCATAGAGATTTCCTTCTTACAGTTCTTGATTTGAGACTTCATAAAATCTGAGCCTAGACAAGAAAAACTGGCCATCTCTTCAGAAAGAGACCCTATTCACAGAGCAAAAGGTGTGCTACTGATTTTGCTGGGGGCTGGGCACAGCACTTGTAGTCAAGCTTATGTTGGTAGCTCAGATTTATTTTCTGTGATGAGCAAGAGAATGAGAACCTTGTGAAGGCTCCCTACATACTGCAGAGTTGTTCAGCTGATGAAGACCATATATATGCTGGAATTAAAAAGGTCCTAATCTCTTTTTATTCCCTTTAGGCCTTTCACCCCCTTCCTATTCCTTTCCGGCTCCTGCTGCAGTTGTGCCAACAGAAGCTGCTCTGTATCAGCCATCTATGCTCTTGAACCCACGAACACTCCAGGCCTCCACGGCGTACTACCCTGCTGGGGCTCAGCTCTTCATGAACTACACAGCATACTACCCCAGGTAAAGCAGAGGAGAAACCAAGCAGGAGCAAAGAAGTCTTTTTTGCGGCAAATGCACAAAGCTCACAAAAGAACATTGTCTGCCACGCTAAAGGCTTGTGCTACCAAGAGCAGCTTGTTCGGTATCTTGTTCAGGGAAACAATTTCAGGATATCTAGGGATTTCCTAAGTTTTAGAGTACTTCAGGTAGTAACTTTTTTTTTTTTTTTTTAACAAATCACACAGTTAAATTGGGATTTTTTTGTTGCTGTTTTGTTTTGTTTTCACCTAACATGCCTCTTGTTACTTTGCATTGTTGTGCCCTCAGTGGAAATTGGTGTGTGGACAGGGACATCCTTCCCCTGTCCATAAAGAAGCCCTTGGCCCTCTTTAGAATGGGTGGATTGGGGTCTGTTCTAACAACTTCTGAAGTTCTGCCTCCATTTTTGTAGTAAAGTAACTTTTGACCTTTATGGTCTAAACTTTATTTATGTAAGTACTGCATTGACACATATATGTATTGAATGCATATGTAAAGCATATAGAGGTATACATTGTTCCTGACCTCAGAAACACTTCTCATGAAGGGCTTTTGGCTTTTCTGGATGTATTAGCTATCTTCTACAGAACAAAAACTCCTGATACCATTTGCTCTCTGCAGTCATGAGGCCTTGAGAAGAGCAATGTTCCCTGCAAGCCATAAACCACTCCATCTGTCAGGAAAACCTGCTCAACTCTTCTAATAGATTCTGACCAGTGCCTTTTGTCTCTGGAGAAGGGTCCAAAAAGCTACTTACGAAGTTGTTGAGCCATAGGGACTCTCCAGTACCTGTAAGATGGCAATGGTTTTATTATTACTTTACACTAAACCAGTATGTCTGTGAGCTGCCTATTGTGTTTTTTGTTGTTTTGAATTTGTTTGTTTGGTTTTTTTTAATTAAAATGTGTTCTTCACTCATGAGTTAACTCCTACAATGCCTTCAATGTCTGACTTATGGTTATAATCATGTTACTAAACTCAGCCTCTTTAATGTAAGATCAAGAAAAATAAAGTTCCAAACTTGCACTGGCAATATAAAACAAGCTTCTCGGTGATAGATCTGTATGTCAGGAGAACACGGTAGCAGTACTTTGTGTTAATTAAAGTAGTAGACTGGCCACTGCAGGCAAAGCGTCAGGCCCTACAGAGATCTTTCTCTTGCTGAATGGGATCCCACATGAGTCCCATCACTGGCTGCTTGGGCTGTGGGCATATATTTTGGTTACAGACTGATCAATCCCAAGTCCCAAAATATCCTTTTTATAATCTTGTCTAACTGATAGTTGATAACATTCCCAAGAACTTTCCTGGGTAGCTTCTGTGGCATTTACAGATGCCTCACTTAATGGTAAAATTTCTGGAGTTGGCTTATTTCAGTGTTGTGAGATTTGGTGTTTGGATATTGCTTTTATGACCAAAGCAAATATTTGATTTACAAATTGTACATACTCCAATAGAAGCAGTGATCCTTTGTAGCTGATAGTTTGGGGCTTTTTGGTGGGCTTTTTTCCCTAAAAAAGAATATCATGCTTTATTGCTTTTCAGGCAAGGTGTATGCTTTGTAAAGGATGCAATAAGTAATTGGGTCACTTTCATGTAGCAATTGGAACTCTCCTAAATGGAGTTTTCTGGTTCTGAAATATGAATTAAAAGGTTATGTATGTGCAGCAGGAAAGAATGGGATATCCTCTGTACTAAGTGGTACATTTAAATGCATGTACATGGAAAAGCAATACAGAGCTAGTGGCTAATGATCAGACAATGGTTCATAAATCTAACTAGTGAATACTTATGGAAATAAGGAAAGTTTCTTTGACCTGCTGCCAAAATGTTCTACTACTTGTGATTTGCAAGGTCAAGTTGCTTTATAATAGCCAATTCTGTTTTCCACAGAGTCGTTAACTTAGATGGTGGGGGGGAGGGAGGCATTACTCTGGTCTTCTGTATCTATCAAGTCCCTGAAACTCTCAGACTTGTCTTAATGCTTTTATAGCTTTGGTGATGAAACCTGATGGTGTAAAGAAATGGATGCCTTCTAAGCTATTAAAATAGCTTTAGTGAACTGAAAATGAAAAGGAAGGAGAGCAAGTTATTCAGGATCTGTCAGTCTTTGATATCTCTGTTCAGCTTGTAATTATATCTGGCAACATGTTCTGACAGCAAATCAGTGGTCTCGGTCCCTGCCTAATCCCAGGCCTTTGAGCAAAAGAACAATAGGATTCATGGGAGGGAGGAGCTTCTTTCCTTATCTAATCCTGGATAAATATGTATACTTGTTGCTGTGTATTCATGTACATTGAAAACAGTAACTGTGCTACTTGGCAACTGCTAACGTGTTCTGCAGAAACTTTTACCATACACAGACTTGAAAGTTACTGCTACAGGATATGTAGTTTTAAAACAAAGTTAAGTCTTACTGTATTCATTCAGTTCCAATGCCATTTTGATCACTTAGGCAGTGCCTTTAAACCCCCAGAAGTTTGTCAACATCCATGACTGTAAGGACTTAAACTTTGTTTTGTTTTTGTTTTTTTTTTTTAAACAATATTTTGAATAGTGACTTGGAAAGAGGAGCTTCTTAGGGAGTAGTATGCTGGTGGAACTTGTAGCCAAAAATTGATGTGGAAGCTGAAAACTGATGTGGGTTCAAATAAACTGGGTAAATTGAAGGCCAGGAAATTCATTGTGAGTTAGTGAATACACAGAAACCACATCTGGCTCAGGAAGTCCTTGAACTCAAAATAACTGGAAGAGTGTTCTTATATTCTATGTCCTATGGTAAACTCTTGTGCTATTGAACCCAGGTGGATAGGCAAAGTTGTTTGTTTGTACCTTTAAAGTAGGACCTGTCTTGAGAGATACAGGTACTGCTTGTGAGCATGGGCCTTTTCCAATGTGTTTATAGTTGTATTCAGCTGTGCTAGTACTAGTGTCTATGTTTGAGTGATCTCTGTTCCCTCAGTGTATGTACAGTTGGAGTTACTTGAATGAAGGGGTCTGTTTTATGTGGTAGTTAAAGACACGATTCTCACAGTTGCTGCGCAAGGAGATATAGGGTAGTTTGTTACTGTCTTCCTCTGTCTGCTTCTTCCTGCTATGGATCAGGTATGTGTTTTTTCATTATATACTAATCAACTTGTAAAAGTATTTATATATGGAACATATGTATAGCATCAATATATACATGTGTACTTAAGTGTGTGTATAAGAATAAAATGACCAAGGTTAGAAAAAAAGTGTCACTTCTTCTCTCTGATGGATCAGATCCTCCTCAGTGACCATCATGGAGAGCAAGTGAGTGGGTTTTTTTTTCCTAACATTGGTCATTGCTTGGATCCATATTGAAGCACAACTAAGTTACAAGTATAAACTGGCAAAACTAGGAACAAGTGGACTAGACTAGGAGTGATACCATTCAGAGCTGCTGGCAGCAGCTTTATTTATGTATCTGTGTGCTTGGCTAACCAGCATCACTTGACAGAACTTGGTTAAGAAACCCAGTATGTGTATTTTGCCTGGGAGATCTGTCACAGATGGAGAACAGCAGCAGCCAGAACCAAAACTTCTTCATCAGCTTAGCTGTACTGATAATAACACTCAGGACCACAGCTCATAGACTGTAGTACTCTTTCTTTTCTTACTTTAAGTATGTCATCTTGGATTGCAGGAGATCACATCTGCAGTGAATGGGCTGACTGAGCATAAAAGCTTACTGGTGGTTTTTAGTTGCTGTCCAGCAAACGGAGTTCACATACTTCGAGCAAGTGGCAGAATTTGGGACTCTTAAGTACCATTGCTTACAGTGAGCTGGTCTCCAACATGGATTTGTTAAAACAAATGTCAACTCTTTAGTTAATGACACAAACCTGTCACCAGAATGAGTGTTTTGGGGGAAGACTTAATGATTCACTTTTCCAAATAAAGGTAGCTTGCCAAGGTTTAGAACAGCAGGGATGCCTTTAACTACTATTGTTACTTCATTGGGGGAGATGTGTATTAGCAGGGAAGAGTAATTGTTGCATGCCTCAATAGGCTGTCATTATTTCTTCATTTGTAGGTTTCAATTAGTAAAGCTGCCATGGTGTCTGAAAAGCAGCAGAAGGGTAATGCTCTGATCAATAGGTACCTGGGTATCAGGATGATACAATTATTTAAATTGATTAAAAAAAAATCCCACTTTTCTTCAAAGTTGATAAATCTGTAAAAACACTGTTGCTCATAGCAGTGTCAAAGATGTACTCAGTGCACCATATGAAATGCCACCATGGATACTGGTGGATGTTCTACTTACAGATCCCAGTTCCTTTTGTTTGCTTAATATACTGAATGACTTTATGTTCAGTTAGCAGTGCTTACTGTCACCTTCTGACTTTGTATTTGGATGAGTATGAGGGGTTAACTGAAATAAGAACATTGTGCATAGCTGCAGAGATCACTTTAAGTATAGTTTTTTCTTTTGCATATTTACAACACAGTTCAGTGGTAGGAGAGAAGACCCATGCAGGTGGCTTTTTTAAACATTTGCAGTGTTAAACAGGTGATCTTGGGTTATTCAGGGTGCAAAGACATGTTGCTGGATGATTCCCTTTACTCAACTGTATATAGGGGTGTGTTGAAAATCCCAACACTAATCAGAGTAGACCATTACAATGGTAGCAATTCCATTCTGTGGCAGCAAGCACTTCTGGCTCTGTTCCCATTGCTCATTGTTGTTGAGCTACCTTTAACTTGTACAGATGGGAAGCTGACTGCAGCAACTGGGTGGGCAGTAGGTTATCTAGTTAAACATGGGTATGGAGTATGTACCGAAGGAGCTTTTGGTGTTCCCAAGGGTAGAGTTGGCCTCATCTTGGAATAAGGCTCCTTAGAGCTGATTAAACTGTAGTCATGGGGATCTGAATGTTTCTATTGATTAACAGATGAGCTGATGACTTCACTCATACTTCTGCTATTTGTCAAACTATATGGCCTTTCCTTCTTGAAATGTGGATAAACATTCTAGTCTTGGAAAAGGGAAAATTATTCGGGTTACGTAAACACTTTTGCTAATAGCATGTCTTATTGGGTTTTTGTGAACAAAGCACAGTGTTAAAACTTCTGATTTGGGTAATTATACCACAAAATTTACTTGGTTTGCCTCCCTCAAACTTTGTATGAACCACTTCTAAAAAAACTTTACTGAAGCTGCATTTCCTCCTCCTTTTGAGCTGCTTTCCAGCAATGAGCATTACAGGCATTATGCTGCCAGCCTGTGTATATGTGCACATTATACCCATGACCTGTGCCAGCCCAAGGAGTAGTTGAAAATCCCTATTGGTCTCTGAAAAAAAGTCTGCTGTTTGTTGGATGCTGGGGTGATCCATTGGATTTCCTTGAGGTTTTCTGGAAGCTGCTTGGTGATGTGCACTTTCTGCTTTTTGCTGTTCCTCTTGGCTTCAGTCAAAGGATCTGGCTTTGGGGTACTGCATAACTCCTGAGGGTCTGCTGTACTTCCTAGAGTTAGCAAGGGGGGAGGCTAATTTAATCTTAACACTAAATAATGAGTCCAGCAAGTTGTTCTTCCCTGCCCTTTCCCCTTTTTCTCTTCCATGACTTTTCCTTCTGGTGTTTCTCCGAGTAGTATGGCGAGGGATACGTAATAAGAATAACCTGCAATACAGGACCTGTCTTACAGTCCTGAAATTAATAGAAGCTGTCAATCAGTAGCCTGATGGAAGGGTATCTTTGGTATCTATTGCTACAGAGGAGGAAATGGTTAATACTTAAACAAAAATCTTGTTCAGGACTACAGAGAACAAAATCGTAGAAAAAAATAGGGATAGAAAATCTGCAGGGAGGGAAGAGAAACCTGTAGATGGTGTCCATGCACACATCTTACTATGTGCAGATGGTGCTCGGTGTGTCTATGGTTCTCTTGACTGATCTGCAGGATACTTGGCAGAGATCCGTAAAACCTGCTTGGTTATGTATTCTGACTGCTCCCAACTCACACCCACTTTTAACATAAACCACAGCTTCCTTCTGAACATTGGTATCTGTTAAGCAAATGTATAATGGAAAAAATATATTAGGAAATCAAACAGGAGAGAGTGTGAGCCTCAATGTTGCTACATAATATTTTAGTGATGATTGTTTGGGATCCCATGAGGTGCATAACTGCTGTTTGAATGTCAACATCAACCTTTAGAACATGCAAAAACTTGTTCTTGCATCCAAAACTGATTTCTGGAACTTAATTGTGTTTGATTTTGAGAGTCTTTGGAGAATTCCACAATGTCAGAAATACTGACTGGGAAAAAAAAAATCCAGTCTAGCTGTTGATTAAATTCAAGAAAGATCAATTTGTAAGGAAAAAAGGTTTCCATTGGGAAGTGCTTCATATTGTGCTTGATTTCAAGAATTAGGTTAATATAAAAAGAGTTAAGGTCTTGCACTGGATTGTTGTATATGCAACTACTAAGAATAGCTGTAGGAATCTTCTCTGAGCCCATACAAAGCATGCAAGTGTTAGTTCTGGGATATGCTTAATTGGAGGAGATAAGCTGGAACACTTACCATTACTGTTGTTCTCTATATACTGCTTTTCCACCAGGAAACATGACCAGTCCAAGTCACTCGCTCCTGTTCCTCTAGGAGGTGGTCACCCCTTAGTTTGAGGAGAATGCAGAAACAGCTGTGGGCAGTCCATATGTTATCTTGTATTGGGGAATTAGAGCAGGTAGAGCCTTTAGCCTAACCTGTTGCTGAAGCTGTCTGTTACCTTTATCTCCAAGGTGGTATTATGAATTAATAAGTCCATGTAGTGTCTCAATGCAAAACCAGCAGATGTCTGACTTCCTTAAAACAGAGGACTCTGTAGAAGTAATAATAATAGAAATAGAGGGGTGCAGGGGAATTAGACCAGCTGCATCTTGGTCTGGTTTTGGGCTTTTTATTCCCCCTAATAAGGGTACTGAAGGGGAAGCATTTTTGTCCCACTGAATGCTGTTCTACCATAGCTTAGGGGAAAATAAACAGGTTCAGCAGCAGGGCCAAGTGGCTGGGATGGTGGAAAAGCTCTTCTCTGGGACACCCAGCTAAAGCTTGCATGGCACCACTGCAAGTGCTTGTGGCCTGTCTCTCAGCAAGGGCCAGGGAGGAGAGGAACTTTGGGTTAACAGCAGTACCTTGTAAAGACAATGGCTGTAGCCTTGCTTCAAAAGGAAGGCTAGGCTGCCCAAGGTGTCTGTCATCGTATGTGTCTGTGTTTTATTTCTGCTGCTTTCTTGTTTGACTTTTGTGTTGGGGTTGTGTATGTGTGTTTTAAGTGATGCAAGTGAACTGTCTTGCCTTACTAAATTAGTTTGTCTCAGAAAGCTGCATCTTGGTATGGTTTGGGAGTTGGGCTTTTTATCCACCCTAGTAAGAGCCAACTCTGCAAAACAAGCTGGAAAAAGGTTTCTTTCCTTGTTCTTCACATGAGTTTTGTAAGTAATGGGGTTGCTTACATAAGGATTGCAGAAAAATTTGAGCTATTCTGTAGCTTAAGTTCTCTCTCATGGTGTTCTGGTTTCTTGTCTCAGATGCACAAATTACCCATTTTGGTAGCTTCAGCTGGCTGACCAACAGGATTAATGACACTTCAACGAAGCTGCTCAGTTGCAAGTAGACAGGGGCATGCATCTTGTTTCATGAAACAAAGAGTATTTTTTCATTAGATGTTACATATGCATGCATTTAGCAATAGCTGGAAGCTCATGTGGGTTATGTAGCATTTTAGAAAAGAGGATATCTGCTGGAAATGCCAAATCAAACCAAAAAAAGAGTCAGTTAACTAACTACAGTTTTGTGGTGATTTGAATAAGACTGTGGAAGACCTGACAAAGAATATCAAAGCTTCTAACATCTATGAACTGTGAGTGGTTTGGGTGTTAGAGAAAAGTATTTTTATTACTCCTGAATAAATTAATTATCGTGGCATTAATATTGCTTTAAAGCAGGACAAGCAAGTCCCTTTGTGGCATTAACCTTTAACCTGTGTCAGTTGTCATTGACCACAAAAGATGCTGTGTCTAAAAAGTCCATGAAATGTAAGTAACTAAAGCAGACACTACCTTGCTAGCATTGCTGGCAGCTGTAGAGAGCTGCTTCCTCAGGTGTATTTGGGAGGTACTTAATGGAGAGCACTTGACCTGGAGCTTTCATCCAAACTGTGGATGTGCATATCTGCCATAGATTCATCTCCTTATTCTTGAGCTACATTGGAAACTTTGGGGCTGTCAACAGCATATGATGGCAATAAGCCCCAAAGCTGATTGGTGAACTGAGGGGGGAGACTTATTTTCAACCTTGTAAGCTAAAGTAGTCTTGTGGATCTTGTGTTTGAGGAGGTAGGTATATTGACTGTAGTAGCATTTTATTGGAGATTAGCAAGATTACTAATATCATGGAAAAGGCATGCAGGGAACCATTAGTGGGAAGTGTTGTACTGTGATACATTTATATGAAGATGCTACTCTACAGCATAAAATCTGAACTTCCCACAGCTGTTTTTCTGACAATAGGCTCAAAATTGGTGTGAATGATTGCAGGTGTTATCTTTGGCATTAGACCATTTGTATTATCTAGTGAGCCACCAGTGAAGAATTATTCACAAAGGTGATTAGGAACAAAATATTGTGGGGATAAACAAGCATTATAAGCAGTTCCTATGGGGAAACAGCTCTCCTAGATATGGATAGCTCTTCACTGAAGTAGTGTTAGACCTCAGTCAATTGCATTTGCTTAGTGAAACCCCTTGAAGATTTTTGTCTGGAGGAAAGACATAAACATTTGTGTTGTGTCCAGGAGTGGACACAGCTGCCTTTCATGTTCTTTCAAGCTTTTATGTGGCTTGTCAGCTGGCTTTCCTTATTGCCTGCTGTGACTGAGCTGTATGAAGTGTGCTGTATGAAGATGATACCAGGGTTTTGCAAATAGTGGGAACTGGGGAAGGGCAAGACTAAAAACTAAAAACAGTGGTAAGAACACATGCTAGGAGGCAAATGCACCTATAAAACTTAAAAGGTGTGGAGGAACTCAAGATGATGAGCTATAATTTAGAGAGATTGAATGTAGGCTAATGCTGTAGGACTTTTGGGGGAGGGAAGACTCCTCCATAAGACATCTTGGGGCAGTCGTCTTTGGGCTAAACTTTGTCTTCATGAAAGACTGATAGTGCCCAGAGAAACTTTCCTATAGTACTTTTATAGCTAGGAGTTTAGAGAACAGAAGTGGAGGCAGTCTGGGAACTACCTTTCTAGTGCGGTTTGAGGAGGCTATATTAGGTCTAAGGAATAGCATGAAGATGGTGATGGAAGTGTTAGATGCTTGAAACCATGCCCAGGAGATAAAGCAAAATGATCAAGCAGGCTTCGAGTAAAAAGCGTGGGATTTTTGGGAGGAGGGGGTTATTTGCTTTACTTTCGTCTTAAATTTGGATAATGAGTAGAAGCCAGTGGCACCCCTCAGTGTTAGGAGAACTTGAGGGGTAAATGGCCCATGCAGATCTAACTAGTAGTGAACTTGTTAGCTTTTCCTTTAGAGGCACTGAGAGTTATGTATGGCTCCGGCTGTACAGGGGGTGTGTTTGTCTCTGTTTCCAGGGATACTGTCTTGAGACCAGTCAGTTGTGACTGCCAGAGTCTGAAGACAGTCTTCAACGATACTGTGGGTACCCATGTATTAGAGGAGACTGATTACCCCAGTGTAGTTTCTGTTGTTGAATTGTTCCTGATGCCATGGTGATGGGAGCATTACCAATGTACAATTATGTGGCCTGAGCTTTGGTATCTGCTCAGGACTTTAAGAAAGGTTAAGGTGGCATAGCCAGATGCTGGCTCTCTTCATTTGTTTGGCATCTGATTGCTTCTATCCTAACTTGTGTTTGTAGTATGCAACAGAGGATGGACTTGTGCACACAAGTGATCCAGCCAGGAAAGTGTCCAAAGAATGGATTTGCCTTTAAAGGCCCCAGCAGTTAGACTTCCTTAGAGAAGGTAAGGATAACAAACCCCAAGAGATGGGCTTGGGGATATCATAGTGTTTGCTTCAGACAACGACTGTACTCAACACAATTTTTCATTAGGTGCCCTGGGAGCATGGCTGCTCTGTGCTATGTCCAGAATGTCATACTGCAGTATGTAAGACCTTGGCTACTCAAACCATCATTTAAATAATGTGGGCTATTCCAGTCTACTTATGAACTCCTGCTCTGTGTACTTTTCAGAGCTCCAAGTGCATGCTACTTCAAGCTTTAATAACAGTATTGAGAGCCTCCAGGAAGCTCCTCAGAGTCAGTTTTCTGAGGAGCAAAGTGCAGAGATGTTACTCTCCTTAGCAATGCACTAGGGGATAGCACTGTTCAGGCAGAATGAACTGCTGTCGTAGATAACTGCAGAATTTGATTTCCAAATCTTGTACTGATGTAAAATTGCATCAATGAAGTAGACTCTGTGCATAACTGGCAGCTACTCTCTTGCTTTTGTGAGCTTTCTGATCAGGCCACTTCAGCCTTTCAAGCTTGGTTTACTTGATCTTCTGTATAGGAACAATCAAAGGGTGAAGTCACCCAGAAAGCATTTGTGCAGAAAAATGCAAGTTGAACTGAAAAGCAGTGTATTAATGACTGCACCATGCTCTATATCATGTGCAGTAGTCTTAGAGGAAGATGTAAAATATATTTACAAAAATGTTTGTATAATTGCTAGTCTTTTAAAAATCTATAGTCAAAGTAGTAATAAGATTTCTTCTCTGCCCTTTTCTTTCCTCTATACCCTTCAGATTCCCTTCTGAAAAAATAACTACAACAAAAATGCCCTCTCTTTTATTCTTCCTTTTCTCTGACACAATGGTAACTTAGCCCAAGGTGTCATTCACTCCTGGGCAAAATCTTCACCTGTATTGTCACCTCGCTGTCACCTGTGTTCTAAGACTCTTGCTAAGTGAAGTACAGCATGTGTGAAAACAAAAGTGACCATCTGGCCTAGTTGGTCAACGTGCTGACTTTTGGCTGGGTTGATAAAATTAAACCCAGGCCCTGTAAGTAACAGTCTGAGGCCATAGTTAAGTGCTTAGCAGCATCCTGGCTTAGACAAACAGCTATGGGAGGATAGGAAGTGATGTGTGACATAGTATATGGTGAGCATTGCCGTGCGGTGACCTAAGTCAGGGAATATGATAGAACTGGGGGAATCTGTGGAGTTTCTTTCAGTCTGTTTTTTCCCAATCCAGTTTACAGTTTAGCTGTGAGAGTACCTGTGTCAGCCTAGAGGTGAGAAGGTAGAAGTGAGCAAAGCAGGCACTGAGGGATAATGGCATTGACATGTTGGAGTTGATTGTAAGACTTTACCTTGAAAGCTAAGAGGTCATGTAATATTGAATAAATTCTGTCATACTGTTAGTGAAACACTAACAGAAAATGTGGTTGAAACCTGTGTAAGGTGAAAACTAAAGCCTTTGGTCCTTCAGTAAAGACTTGTTATTTTGGAAATCAAGAGATTAAGATTTGGTTTTATTGTGGTGTTCAGTGACTTGTGCAACTCTGTCATGCAGATTCCTCCACTCTTTCTGATGTTTTGAACAAACACTATGAGCCTAGATGGAGGTTTTGATTGTTTCCAGTTTTACCACTGTTCAAGCCCATTGTGTTCAAGAAAAATAAGCAGAACTCTGGAAATCAGCAAATGGACCTTTAGCTGTTTTAACATTCAATGTACAATGTTTAGACACATGTGCACAGACTGCTAAACCCTTCACTGAGAGCACAGGTGCTGAAATCAGAAGTTCTCAAGGGTTTATTCTTGATAAAGGAAGTATTAAACTTAACACATAAATAGTTTAGTCTGAACCTACAAAGCCTCATCTATTATGTTCTTTGAAATACCAAAATGGTTTTTTACTTAACTTTGCACATAGTTTAAAGTTGTTTTTTTTCTTTAAGTGTTTTAACATTTCTAAATGATTTGACATTTTTATAAAAAACTTGTACATATTTACAGTCTTTTGCACAGAAGCGTTCTATACAAGTGTATTTTACACAGTGCAGAAATAATTAGGAATATAAAACAGATTATCTGCAGAAAAAATGCTGTAACTGTAAAAATAAGTGTGGGATGTTAAAGGCTTTGTCTCTGGTTCTTGTCTTGTTCTCTCTGTATGTAATCAGGTTTTTAAACTTCAGTGGCTTACAGGAGTAGTCATTTTCAAACTTTGATCACACTGCTTAGCCAGAAACCGAGAACTGCACTTAACATCTCTGATACTAATTTTACTTTTCACTTCCTGCCCTCCCCACCCTGCTTGGTGCTCAGCAATCTCGTATTCAAGGGAAGGAATTGTGATCTGCTGTAGAACCCAGCACCTTCTCCTCTTTAAGCAAGAGTCAGGCAGAGACAGTAGTTTGAATCTGGTCTCTCTGAGCTACAGTGAGTATGCGTTGACTGCAACCCAGCATGACAGCTGTCACTCTTGCCAAAGAAATCAGGTGATGTACATGCTCTTACTTAAATAACTGATGTCTTTTAGCAGTCTGTATTCTCCCTGCCTGCCCTGGGCCTGGACTTCAGTTAGAGATTAGAGTACAGGATCTTGCAATGGCAATTATACCCATTATTTGTACTTGAGAAAGGGGGGGGGGGGATAAGGAAAAGCCTGAAATAAAGAAATTTGTGATGCTAAAAGTTGGAAATGGGATAGGTTGTCTGGCATGTTCAAAATAAATATTGCAAAACTGAGGATTACAAGCTGATCTGTTCTTGAAATTAGCCAGTTGTTGTAAGTTAGAAACTATCTTCCAAGGGAGAAAGTTGCTGCCAAACAAGATAAGGTATTTGGCAAAAAGACCTGTCTCATTATTTAAAAATACACAAATCCACAAAAATGCACTTGGTTATCCTTCTAGAGGTTGATTTGGGAAAACATTTATCCTGTGGCTTCTTTCTTGCTGGTCCAGCTACTCCTGGAAAGCACAGGTGGACTGCTGCTATCCCAAATGTAGTGCCTGTCCAAGAGACAGGCACTTAGAGCTGTAGATGTGCTTTAGTCCAAGACTCTAAAAACACAAAGATGGTCTAGGGAGGAGGGCCCAGGGGCTGGGGCCTGTATCTGCTGGAGAGGTGGAGCTCAGTGTTGGGTTCTGCCTCTTTTTCTCCCATATACACCCTTTAACGGTGACCAAAGTGGGGGCTGCACCTTTGTACTCCATCAGCTGTGCATTCTCTCAAGAAGAAAATAGGGGGTTTGCAACATTGCAGCCTGAGAAGGGCATCAGCCCCTCATGTAACCAATGGTTGTGTGGAGGAAATCTGTCACCTCTGTGGGTATTGGAGTCAGGACTGTGGGGGCAATAGAGAGGGAACGCCTAGTTTGTGTCCCCAACAGCTTTAGAGCCTCTTTTGCTTTTTCTTCCCTGATTTTCCCCCAAACTCAGCAGAAAGACTAGCAGAATTGTAGGATCTAATTCTGTGGTTCCTGGGAGGCCCTTGGGAAACCTCGACAATTAGGACAGAGTTCCTGGTAAAGCACTTTGAGTATGGGATGCTTGTGTTCCTCCTATAGAACTATTTAGTTACTGTGGCACCAGGCCTACACCAGTGCCTTGGTGTCACTGAAAATAAATATAAGGTAAGAGAAACAATAAAAGGGGGTGCAGGAAGTGGTGAAATAGAAAAACTCTTACAGATGAGGCAAGATATAACAGAAATGAGACGCTCTGATCAAATAAATAGAAGAGAAATAGATCTCCCTTTCATCGTTTTCCCTTATTCCTTTGCTCTTTCCTGTATGCCACCCTCCTGCAATCATTACAGCCATAGTAATCTAGATTTATGTTTTCTTCTGGCAAACTTCACTCTATTGCAGTCTGAAGTATGTGACGGGGCATTCTTTTAAGTTGTTGTTCTGTAAACATGAGTATATTGAACGTGACTAATTGATGCCAAATACTTTAAAATTGTATTTCCAGCATTTCAGTGGAGATGGTTCTGCCTTTAACTTTGGACTGTAATTATAAATTAATAGGAATGCAGAAAGAAAATTAGCCTTAAGGTACTTGGGGAGTGATGGCGGAATAGAGACCTTGCATATTAACTGCACAGGAATATCCTAACTGTGCAAATATAGATGGGGAATGAGTAGATGGGCATCAGTAGGCTTCGTAGCAGGAAAGTTTTGGAAAAGTAAATCAAACTGAATGCACCAATAATTAAATGCTTTTGAAAAACAAAGGCAAACCTCATGTTTGGTTGCACAAATGGGCCTTTTGCGTGAGATGCCCTTCAAGTTTTCCAAGTCTTCTATCCAGTGCTGGTAAAACTTTAGCAAAAAGTTACAGCCAAGAATTGGTACAGAAATTGCAGAAAGATGTGGACCAACTGGAGAGTGAACAGAGGGGATGTGAAAACAGCTCCCAGGGGCCTGTGATGGCATTGGGAGTGCTTAGTTTGGTGAAAAGGAGGCTGAGGAGAGGTATGAAAGCACTGTATTTAAAAATACAGCTATTAAGAGAGGAGGAACAAATTCTTTCCATTGTGGACAACACCAGGAGAGAAGGATGGAGTTACAGCTGGGGATTAAAGGAGACATTGGAACAAGCCTTCCTGTATCAGCAGTAGTTAAATTCTCATCTGGACTGCCTGGGGAGGCTGTTTTATCTCCATCCAGTAATCTTCTGGATCCACTGATATAGCTGATCTTGCTATCAGGCACAGGCATGGACAAGGTGTTCTCTTCCGGTCCCCACTGGCCTTGTTTTTTATGACGATACTGCTTTCTTCTTGGGACCCTAGCCTCGAATTTTATAAAGGTAGATGTATGTCCTAATACATACGATCTGAGTTGAGTTTTGTGTTATATTTGTGTTATATAATTTCTCATGTCTGGTATTTTTTGGGTTCTATTTATGAAGTACAGAACTGAATCCTTTATGTTTTTTTTCAGTAAGTCTGTCTATTTTGACTACAATGCTAAATTAAATCTAAAGCTGAGTTAGGATACTACTCCTCCATTATAATGGTCATATGTTTTAGAAATCAGTCTAGAAATGGGGCAGTTCTTACAGAAAGGGAGAAATGTGTGTATTTGGTGTTCTTTTTGCAAGATTAATTGGGAAATCACAGCTTTGATATCTCTGGATATCTCAGTTACATCAGTTAGGCAGGTTCTCAGCTGGAGGCGATTTTATTTATTTAAGCAAGAAAGCCTGAGCTTCCATCAGTAAAGACATAACTGTCTGAGGCTGACATTATTGACTGAAGTTGAGGCATGAATCTATCACTCATATTCAGATGTGTTAAAAAAAAAAGTATGTAGTATGAATGTAATAACTGGAATTAACCTGAAAAAAAGATTGAGAAAATATATAATACTTTCATACAGACTGTATGTAAAATTATTGTGTTACATGGGGGAAATTCACCTTCTGAACTACGTTCTTAGTAAAATCTTTTTTAAAATATAATGGGTTTATAGATATAAACTGTGGAATCAAATTATACCTTCTACTAGCCTGGATAACCTAAGGAATGACAACCCTGTTTACCCTAATGATAAAAGCGTGTCCAGTATTCAGTTTGCTACATCTTCATCCTGTTTCTCTCTCTTTCCTTTCTTTTTAACTGAGTCTCAGCAGCATGTTGTCTCCCATATTAAAAACCTAAACCTGAATATTTACGTCCTTCAGGTAGGTTTTATAAGACCTTAATGTTAAGTATTTTTTAAAATAAGCTTTTGTCTAACACTGAGGTGCTTCCTGCGGTCAGTGCCAGCCCACATGCCACGATGTTACGCTGCTTAACTGGGAATGTTGCAGTCTTTTTCTTGGCTTAAAACCATTTAAAAATAATCAGAATTCTACCACAATTTGTTTACTTTGAAAATAATGCCCTGCTTTTAAAATAGGAATTTTTTTTAAGCCTAAAGACATTCCTAAAAATTCCTTCCTTAAATTTGTATTTTTCTATTTGTACTTTTGCAGGACAAGGGATGATCTCACTAAAACATCTTGCAACAGCAAAAGCTGTAAGTGGGTGCTGGGACAGGCTAGTTTCTGTACCTCCATGTGCAGCTCTAGAGAATTTAGTGTGCTCTTATTTCGCCAGGTCTGAAATTTCTCATCCCAAATTACCTACCATGCATGTGCATTGATTAAAGTAACTTGCAAAGGCCTACCCCAAGTCTGTGAGCACAAAGTGGATTTAACCTGTAATTAGTAACTTGCCAACCAACGCTGTGTATGTTCTGGTGTCGGAATTGCAGCAGTGCTATTCCCTAAGGAAATATCATTTTTCAGGGTGCTTTTATCACTGCTGACAGACTCAAACACTGCACTTCAGGATTTTACAGGTGGTGAGATCCTAAATGCCACGCTGCCAGAGACAGCACGTTGCAATGGAACATGCAACATCTGTGCTGCCTTTGGGTTGTTTGGTTTAATAGTGTAACACCTTCAGCTAAGGACCTTGTTAAAATGCAGAGCTGGTAACAACTGGCCAAAAGAATGAGAAGAGAGAGAAGACTCTAACCCACCCTGCAGTGGCAAAGTGCTCCGGGGTGGGCTGAGGGTGAGGGTGCCCTTTCCCCTTCTGCAACCTTGACTTTCTGCCTTTTTTTGTACTCCCAACTATCTCTGTCCTGCCCTCCTCTTTTTCCAAGGTCACTTCCTTGGTCTCTCTGGAGCTGAGGAGGGGGTAGAGCCAGGCTGTGCCCCTCATGGGGCAAAAGGAGTGCAGGGGGGCAATGCTGGAGGGGAGGGGGCAAAAGATACAGACTCAAAGTGTGGGGTGTCTCATGCAAAGAGAAGGTAGTGAGGGGCAGGCATGGCCCACTCTCCAGCATCCCCTATCCAGCCCCTGTCCCTCTCTGATCTCACACCTCTGGGAAGCAGCCCATGTGTTTGCCAGGCTTGCTGGCCCCTCAAACCAACCAGTTAATTCAGTGTGTGTTCAGATGCCATGTTCGGCTTGTGGATCCACATGGACTTTTTTTGGTTTTGTTGTCATTAATTACTTGGATGGAGCCACTCTCACCTGCATCCTCACCTGTACAGGAACCCAAGAGATCCTTTTACATACTGCAGGTTAAAGATGGGCTACTTGCCAAACCAGCCTGGGCAGTCAGAGCAAGCATAAGAGAGATGAGCTTGCTTTCATCCACCTTTGCTGCCTCTGCCCTGCTTGGTTTGAGAAGCCAATGGAAGGTTGTGCTGTGCTAAACTAGAAATAAAAACCTCCTTGTTTTCATGGTGTAAAGGGAGTGTGGTCAAAAAGAACGTTCTCCTGCGGCTCTTGCATGTTGCATGGCAGTCACTTGGCTCAGTACCTGCATCTCCCCAGGGGCTGTGTAATCCTGGTCTGCTTGTGGGAGCTCCTGTGATGAGACACTTCAGTAACAGAGTCAGAGCCAGCCCTGCTGAAAGGACACGTGGCCAAAGCAGCAGCTACAGAGCCAAGCTGGAAAACAGCTGGAGAAGCACCATGGCCACACTGAGAAAAGTTATTGAATACCAACCCCACTGCTTCATTTACTGTTGTGAGAGAGATGGCTGCACACATCGGCTGGGCTTGAGGGAGAGGACCGATTGAGTGGCTGCGACTGAGCAAGGAGCCTGCATGAGCTCCAGTAAACCATACCCTGACTGGCTCTGACTGCCTGTGAGGTGGCTGAAACACAGACATATCCCACCCAGAGAAAGGCTGGGACACACAGACTTAAGTTTCTTTTCAACTTTATGACTCCAGTTGATGAAAGATATCACCTCTGCCTACGAGGTGTGCCCCCATGCGTATCTTGGGGCCATGATTTCATAGTATAAGAGCAACCCCATCTGAAAATCTCTTCCTCCTCCTGGCCCTGTGCCACCACTGCACACTGCCTTGGGTCCTGAGCACAGTTCCGAGGGTCCAAGGGCACAGAGATAGTTTAATATTACTGACCGCAGCTTGGAGCTTGATCAACAGTGGTGGCTGCTCAGCGAAGGGGAGCTGCAGTGCAGAGTCAGGAACAAGCAGGGAGCTGAAGGAGCGCTGTCAACACTGGGCTGTCATTAGAGCATCACAGGATCCCAAGCAATGAAACAGCCTGAAAAAACTCAGGTGAAATTTAGGGAAGGACAGCTGGAGCCACAGCACTGCTCTCACCCTGATGATAGCAGTAGCACATTGAATCACCCCACAGCAAGCCTAGGCTTCCCATGACAGGCAAATGAGTGGCAGCAGCTTATCCCCCACAGCCTCCTTGCACCACAGAAGAGAAACCAAACACGAGAGTGGTTTGGACCTCTGAGCCTTGTCTACCCCAGCAATCAACCCCTCATACTGGTTTTTGAGCCTGAGTGGTGATGAAAGAGCAGCACGCGGCTCACCACACTCATAGAGTGGGAGTGCTGAGGCCCTGCTGTGAATTACTGCTGGAGTTTGGGGGATTTGGGCAGGGCTGAGGCTGCGCCAGCCCCACTGCAGCTGGATCCCAATGGGGAGGGAGCGGGATTCTCTCTCACATGACTGCAATCACATTTGGGTGCGCTTAGCAGTGAGATCCCTCTGTGACAGCACAGGAATGACATAAGAACACACAGCAATGAGTGCAGAGAAAATGAAAGATGTCCTAGATTAACCAGCGAGCCTGGTTTGCCTTCTGGAGAGCTGTTACGTGTTGGTACCTGTAGAGAGAATCTATCCATCACTGTGTAAGAAGCATCAGCAGCAAGAATGGGATTCTGTGAGCAGCTCTGCGATCTGTAACGTCAGACTCCATGTCCTGTGTGCGTCCATGCACTGGACAGCACATGGGCTGCTGGCTCTGTCTGTGCTGTCTGTGTGTCTCTCCGCCTGCTCCTCTGGCTGCCAGGAGCCAAGGGATCACCCTGCCCTGCTTCACTTCCAGTCTCAGGTCCTATATCAAAGTCAGTGTGAGGCTATAGCGGAAGGTGTCTCTCCAGCACCCCCAGCATTTGGCTGGCAGCGGCAGTGTCTGGCATGTTCACGCCACCTGAGATGGCACAGCAGCACTTTGCCTGCATTTCCGGGGAGGGTGGTGTGTAATTTGGGGTGCCAGATACGAGCCAAACAAAGAACAAAGGAGCCCATTCATTGAAAAGTTTCATCCCGTGTAGATCTGCCCGCAGGGTGGAGCGAGAAGGGATGTTACATGAAATAAATGTCTCTCATAAGTGATCGTACATAAGCACAAAGTTATGGAATGACAACATTTCTAGAGCACTCCGCAGCTTGGGGCCATTTCTGGCAAAAAGGCCCTTGTCAGTACTCTAATACAAATCATAGATGAGCTATTTTTACCAACCAGCATCTCGGATGGAAAACACAGTTACAACCAGATGGAAAAAGCTAGTAAGACAGAGCTCATAGATGGGCTTTAACACTCGATTCTTTCTCAGACAGCAACTGCAACAA
>JANHGB010024702.1:0-12260 GCA_026283785.1 Coracopsis vasa | reverse complement strand
GTGTTATACCTTAGTTACTGGACTGCTCTTATCTCAACCCGTGGGAGTTACATTCTTTTCGATTCTCCTCCCCATCCCTCCAGGAGCGGGGGGAGGGGAGAGAGTGAGAGAGAGACTGCGTGGCTCTGATTTATGGCTGATTGGGTTTAAACCACGACACCCATGCAAGCACCAATGACCATATAGTGAAACTCTGCATGTACTGCCTCTGTTTCCCACACTTGTGAGTATCTCTCCCTGTCGAAATCCCCTTTCCCAGCACTAAAAGTTTGGGGTGGCAGTGCAGAGAGGTGGCTTTTAAGCAATTGCTGTAAGGCTGATATTTGCACAGGGACTGCAGAACTAGGGTTAGGCAGGCTAGTGCTGGCCCATGGAATCACAATCTGTGGAGCCATTTCCCTAACATGTTATTCAGGATAATATTAATTGTTTATTACACTGTATTTTGTTGGACAGAGCCTTGGGTGATATGGTCTAGTGTGAGGCATCCCTGCCTACGGCAGGGCGGTTGGAACTGGATGATCTTAAGGTCCTTTCCAATTCTCACCATTCTATGACTTAACAATACACTCGTGTATTTATATACACAGTACTTTAATAAATGCATTCTTATAATAATTTCGTAGGTCCTAATAATTAGAACCACAGGTGTAGACTTTACCTTTGGAAAAATACTATTAGTGCTAGAAGTCTTTCTGTATTTGTACCTTTGTTGGGTATAAAAAGAACAAGCAAAAAAACCCTGCAGGATTCTTTGGGGAGTGGGGATTGTTTGTTCATTTGGAAGAGAGAATAGAAGGGACTTACTTAAACTGATTTACTAAATGACAAAAGTCAGGAGTTTCCTAGCGTGTTTCCTGTATTATACCCATTTTCCTTCTGTTTCATTTCTGTGGACGAAACAAATTCACAGTCTGAAAGTGCTGAACTTACAATGTTCTAATGCTTTAAATTAGGAACTCAGTATTATATCCTAAATCATACAGTCCTGCCAAGCTGCAGTCAATATTAAAAAAAGCCTTGTCAATAGTTTTCTTGGAATATTTTTTTGCTTTGCTTACTAGAATACAAGGCTGAGATTTGGGTTTTGCTACAAGAAATACTTTTTCTTTTGGAATCTAATCCAATTTCCTGCAAAATCAATTAGGGCTATCTAAAATATTAAAAAAAGAAATCTCATTTTAAAATGCAGTTTTTCTGAAAATCCCAAACATGTCAGTTTTAGGTATTTAGAACATCAGCTGGCTCTCAAAAATAAAAACTTTTATATTTTGGCTAAATGATTCTGGGGTCTGAGGCTTTCATGGCCCAACTGAAGAAAATGCAGAAAAGTAAAGTGAATTACAGACAACAGCTATAAAGAGCAGGAGACATCTGTTTGACCAAAACTGCACAAATTTATCCAATGATAAACAAACGCATACAATATTGCACCCAAAACATTACTTAAAAACATTCTTATTCATGAGATAAATACTAACAGGTTAGAGAATAGAAACACTGAAGCTGACTTAATGGGCAGTTAGGCAACATTTTTCTTCTTGTTTGGAAACAAAGGCTTGATTTGCCACACAGTCGTTGTGCTCTGCTCTGAAGACCAAATGATTCACTTCCTCACAAACCAGTCAGCACTGTAACATCAGCATGCATCAGGCAGGCTGTAGCGGTGCAGATCTCGCTGCAGTTCTACAGTATATAAATATGTATAATTTACACAACATATCTGTGTCTATGTAGAAGATACATAAAATTATGTTAATTAGCATAGCTGCGCAACTGAAGTAGGGGCAGGCTTAAGAATGACACTTTCTAGGAGCCACACAGCATGAAAAGACTTAACGGTGCTACTAAGGTGGGGAACTTGTGTTAGTATTTTGCATGAGGCAACAGTAATGAATTGAAATTTTTAACAGCCACACAATAAAAGACCATAATCAACAGCAGCGTCTGATACAATCTGTAAAGAACTGAGGTGAGGATGGTGAGGCACCGGAACAGGTTACCCTGAGAAGTTGTGGCTGCTCCGTCCCTGGCAGTGTTCAAGGCCAGGCCGGACAGGGCCTAGGGGAAGTTGTCCCTGCCCATGTCAGGGGGGTTAGAACTAGATGAGCTTAAAGGTCCCTTCCAACCCAAATCATTCCGTGATTCTATGAACTGATTGCATATATGTAATAGAAAATCATTGCTTGGGCTTTTGTGGATTTACTGTTGGACACTTGGACTCCACTGTGCATTGCAGGATACTGTTACACTTGCCACATACAACGAATATCTGAAAAAAGGCATGTGCATGACAAGTTCAATACGCAACTCAGTTGTGTGGCTGGGCAAAACTCAGAGAGTTTGGTCCCTGGGAAAAGTGGGCTTAGACCCCTGTGGTCAGTTGTGCCCTATGTCATGGGAAAGTAGAAATACCAAAGAGTGCAAAACTCAGAGACACAAAGGTTCCGAGGTTCCGAGGGGTAAAGTGGCAAGTGAGACAGACTAGTCTCTGGGACAAAGAAACCTTAATGGGAACAGCCAGCAATGCAGTGCACCCTGGAAGCAAGGAGTGTGTTTTCATCATTGGCGAAAGTAGAGCCACACATGAAACGATGGAAAGAACAATTTAAAGTATCTATGCTTTCTCTTTTTGTGACTACTTAATGCTATGTAGTTATTCACACATTTAAAACATAACTGTTGTCTGCAGTCAGTTATAATGTTAAGCAATTCTATTAACTGGATTTAAATAAAATTAATTCAAATCAGTTAAAACTCCTAACTGAGGCACTACAAACTGAAGAACATGGAATTTAGGACCCCATGTGAACAGGTTAGTTAAAGTGAAGTAAAGGTACATGGAGATGGAAAGTCACTTACCAAGAACTGAAGTTTCTTCAAGGTATATAGTCTTCCATGCACAATCACATACTCAGTGTACATATGTAAACAAATTATTCAGTAAAAAATCCTCTGACTCCAACATAGCCCATAGGAAGCACACTCATTATCCCTGTGTGTCTCCATGGAAAAATCTCAGTTCCAAAATCAATTCTTAAAATGCTCTCCTACTCATGGTTCATTGGCTTGAAGTGATTCACATCATCTGCTGCACCAAGCAGGGCCTGCGAGGCAAAAGTTACTGTTTGATGATCTGGTGCTGGATAAATAATACTGAGTCTCAATAATTTACTGACAATAGAAGAGGGTGAAGAATAAAAAGGCCTTCCCACCAAAATATTGGAGGAGACTTCCCATAATTAAAACCAGAGTTCAAATCTGACTGCAAAACTGTGATCGACCTGCCACCAGGAGTCTTTCCATGTCATGACAGTACAAAGCCACACGTAACACTAGCAAATTTGTGTACATTGCAAGGACCACTTTCGTATGCAGCCATGTTCACACAAGCACAGACTCCTGTCCTGTGCTGTCCTGTCCTGTCCTGTCCTGTCTGTGCTGGCAAAATGTCAAGTGTAAGCAGAGTAGAGTAAGCAGTAGACCTGTCTACAGGTCAGCTGCCAATTGTCAGATCTAGGACAATACTTGCAAAGCCTGGCTTGCAGTGCACAATTAGATGAGATGTTTCTTATATTCAGTATGACAGCCAAAGAGCAAAGTGCCAAAGCTAAAGGGAGCTGCAGGAGCAATTCTCCTGCCCAGGAGAACTGCCCTTCACTAACCAGTCTCTGCAATAAGGATGAAGAGCCATCCCATGCACCTGAAAATGAATGACTATTGTCACAAGAAGAGAATCTTAGAGCAACCTAGAGCTGAAATGACATTACCCTGTACTGGCTTTGGATCTGGGCTACAACAAATCAAAAGTGATTTCCCAAACCAGTTAAACTGCAATTTGTAAATAAGCACCCTGCAGGTTGAATGATGCAAAATGCAGCCCAGCAGCTAATGCCACTGTTGCCATTCTGTTTGGCAAATAAAAGCATCTGGCATCCTATCAGAGTCACGAACGGTACTTCGTCTTGTCTTTTGCTCTGACAGTGTAGAATGGTTCCATGAAAACAGCTAGGATGAGAAAAAATTACTTGAATGACCCTTCTGTCTTACAGGGCATCTGCCTCTTACTGACACAGCCCCTGAAGAGTGCCAGGAAAGGTGAGCTTTAACGCAGTGGGAATCCATCCTTTAACTGTTAGAAAGGGTGCTCCAGCAGGCAGGCATTGAAGGGGATGTAATCCCAGGCCACACAGAGCCTTCCTGAAGAAACATTTGTGTGATCCAAAGCTTACCTATTTTTCATTCCCTCCATCTTATCTGAGGAAACACAATCACCCGAAGCATGCAGTTTGTCAAATATCAGGTGTTGCTATCAGGATACAAGACCCCAGTAACTCGTGACAGTGTTCAGCAGGCTGTGGGGGTGGTTCAAAGATTAATCTATTTGCCAGAAAAAACAGGGGGTTTTAGTACAACCCACCCTTGTGCTGTCAACAGGGGATGTTGGAACAGGGTGGTTGGGAAGAACATCAAAACCCACATGTACAAGCTGAGGGTTCCTGTTCTTCCTCCAAACATGAGTACTGCATGAACCAATGACTGCCAAAGCTTCTGGGCTGAGAGCAGCATGGCACCATTCATCATTACAGTCCCCAGATGGACCAGCGTAGGCTACTGCAAAATATCTACCAAGCTGGGAACAGGATCCTTACTGCACAAGAAGAATCAGCCTCATTTTTTTTCTTAGCAATTTACATAGTCTGATAATTCTGTAAAGTCCAAGCACAAGATTTCTCCTCAAGAAAGGTATGAAAAAGTGCCTTATTATGAAAAGTGCCTTATTTGACACCAGAAGCAGAAATGGGAAACAAAAGCTCTTATCTTTCGATCTTCCTGGCATACAGGGCAGCTCCTTTTCATGTCATTTGCAAAGGCTGAGGAAGTACTAATGCCCAGAACACACTGGGCTAGGTGGCAATTAGGACCTGATCCTTTATGTACATCTGTGCTGGTTTTGGCTGAGGTAGAGTTGCTTTTCTTCATAAAGCTGAGGGAAGAATCATAGAATCAACTAGGTTGGAAAAGATCTTCAAGATCATCAAGACCAACCATTACCCCAGGACTGTTAAGGAGGAGGAAGTGAGGGACATTCAGAGTGGAGGCGTTTGTCTTCACATGTAACCATTACACATGATGGAGCCCTGCTGTCCTGGAGATGGCTGAACACCTGCCTGCAATGGGAAGTGGTGAATGAATTCCTTGTTCTGCTCTGCTTGTGTGTGTGGCTCTTCCTTTCCCTATTAAACTGTCTTCATCTCAGCCCACAAGATTTCTCACTTTTACCCTTCCAATTCTCTCCCCATCCCACTGGGAGGAGTGAGTGAGCAGCTGCATGGGGCTCAGTTCCTGGACAGGGTTAAACCACAACAACATCACTATTAGCAACTGAAGAAAAAAAAACCAAGTGCTTTTGAAAGTCAGGATTGCAATAGCAAGTCTTAATTAGCTTTTGGTGCCTTTAGCTAAGCTTTTCATTTAAGTACGTAGAAAATGTTTTAATTAAGCCACCTTCTGCCTCAATTTCCTCAGGTATCTTCCTGCTTCTGCAAAAAATACCACAGATGCCAGATACCACAGCTTCCTTCAATACAGATCTGTGATTGACACTGAGGGCAGATCCACTCTGCACTCAGTAAAGCTTGGGTTATGCAAGCAAAATAAAATTCAGTAATATCATTAAAGATTGAATTAAAATAAATACACACAAAGAGGCTAAATCTTCACAAGGGAACTTTCATTCTGGCACTTCCTTTCTTCCACTTGCAAACTTGGCAATCCCCTTTGTCAAAAGGAAAAGCCAAAAAAAAGGTGATGTGTTTCTGGGCATCCTGATCTAGTTCAAGTTGTCCCTGCTCATTTCAGAGAGTTGGACTAGATGACCTCCGATGGTCTCCTCCAACCCAACTATTTTATGATTCTATTCTATGAAAAAAAGAAAAAGCAAAGATTGAAAGATGCTCCTTTTGCATCTACATCTTTTATTTTGTACCCCCAACCAGGAACAATATGGTGCAACATGGTCTTTAAGACCCCCATGCTGATCTCTTTATCAGTAACAGGTGGTCATTCTCCTCTTGGAAAGACCAAGAAATCACTTAGAACGCGTCTCCCACAGCACGAATGCTAAGCCATTACTGCCATGGGCTCTCACTAAGGTTTAAGAATACCATATTATCTTCAGAAGAAAGACACCGCCGTTTTCCTCCAACCTTTATTTACTTCTGCCCCATAGTCTAAAACGTGAATTTCCCAATCATGTGATTCCATCTCCCTTGGCTCTTTGTCATCTTCTCCCTACTTTTGCAAATCCCAGTTTGCACTTGTCCAGACTTCTGCTACATTGGCAGTCTCTGCCAGCAACCTGACTTCTGTACCTACTACCTTACTCTATACCCTGCTCTTCACCAAGTCCCAGTCATCTGCCTCAAAGTTTTATTTCCCCTTCACATTTTCCATGTCCCTTGTTCATGTTCTGTCCTAATCATTACATTGTCCAGTTTCCTGTTTAATCTGTATCCATGCTCTCCAATCCTCCTCTTTCCTATGTTACTTGGATCTCAGGTTCCTCTCATCAAACCTGGCCCTTTGATCCCACAAACTTCCTGCCCAAGTACCAGCAGAGGAACCACTAAGAAAGAAGAGAGAAGTGGATGTCAGATTTTAAACAACAGAATACAGGGAATGCTCTGAAACTCTCCACTCACTCACCTGCTCACTTTGGAGACATAAAAGGTCAAATGCAAGCAATCCTGCCAACCACAGCATTTGTTGAGTGGAAAATGTACAACCTGGTCAACATCAGGTAGCACAGATGTTGCGGATTCATAAGGCTAAAAGAAACCTCAAATGGTAGTCTGTTCCACCATACTGCTCCAGAAAGAATTCAACTACATTTATGTTGTTCCTGACTAATATTCAAACAACTTTTAAGGATGCTAAAATCCTGAAAATCCCAATTCAGTGGTCTGTTCCATTGCTTCAGTTTCACTAATGCTGAATCCATTACATATCATCTGGTTGAGCGCAGGCATGCAGAGCACTGCTTCACAACAACTTTGTGACATTTGCAAGTTATCACGTCTTTTCACCCTGACACTGTGCTTTCATTGAAGCTGACACAATTGCAGACCTTTCAACCTTCCTTCAGAGGCTGTATTTTATAACTATTTCATTGTTTTCATTCCTCTCCTCTGGATTCTCTCCAGTTCATCCATGTCCTTATTGAAGTCTGAACCCCAACTGGATTTCATGTTACTGCTGAGAAGGTCTATTGCATGGAGTGGAAGTACCAGTTCTCTTGTCTTGCGTGCTGGTTTTGTCTTTATTGCAGAAACCCTGAAGTAATCTACCATAAACCACTGCTCTTCTAAAGAATTGCAACCAAATGCATTCCTTATACAGCTGATAACTGAAATATCTTTGTCCCGTTGTATACATTAATTTTAATTCCACCTCCAGTACATTCACCGTAGCTCTCCATTTAGATGTCAACTGCAGCTGCAGCAAGCACCCCTGAGGTCACTGTTGAGAATACTCTGTAGTACTGGTTGTTGGATAAACACATATCATGATACCTCTCATTTTATTTGCCAAAGTTTTCACAGGCGAATGTGCAAAATCTACGATATTCTGAAGATGTGAGACAGAAAATCTGAGCAGGCTTTTATGAAGGCTGTAAAAACGCAGATTTTTGATGAGAGGACACTGCCTTAGCAGGATCTGAAGCCTTGATACAAACTGGATTGACAATACTGTTTCCAAAAGGTCTCAGGATTTTTTAACAAGGCAAAGTAGTTACTCCATCATTTAGCTGAATTATAATGAGAATTAGCCTGAGTCATAAAGACATGTGACAAATGACAACCCACATGGTTAAAACCTGGCAAAGTTATAAGCAACAGAAAAGAGGTTTTACAATGGGGAAGACAGTTCAATTCTGTTGGCAGCCACTCAACCCAGCTATATCACCTGTGCACCAACAGATACCCACAGACACTATGGATTCACATGGGTTTCTATCCCTGCTTTTCTATTCTCGGCCAAAATGTTCACTGTGATTGCAGCTTTTTGGGTTTTTTTTCTCCACACTAGAGAGTTTCAAACGCGGCTTTATTAAAGGCCACAGAGAGAGACAGCATGTTACTTTGAAGAAAATCAGCTTTCTTCGAAGAGCAACATAAAAGTCAGTATCTTGTACGGTTCAGTTTCCTTTAGCTCTTTCATCACACTTTCCCCCCATTTCAACTTAACAATAAACATAATCTCTTCCATGCAGCATCCTCCTACAGAGCATCACCACAAGTCACCAGATTGAGCTGCTTGATGAAGCTGTCCCAGTCTGACTGCTGACTTTCAAATCATGCCAAGTAATGAAAAAGACGTTCAAGCAGGTCAGCAAAGGTGCACAGCACTTTGCGCACCCAGACACTGAAGTGCAGGGAAAGCTTTTACTTATTTGGATCATTTTCATATTTTTCTTAAGGCAATAGAAGTGAAGAATATAAAGCTTGCAGATGTGTTATTATTAAAATGATAAGCTTAACCATTTCAAAGCATCACTGGGATGTGAAGTATTTGCGTTACCTGATTCGACTATATGTGCTGGTTCTCACAAATGAAGGTAGTTAACAGAGAAGTCAGTTACCTTTACTTCACTACATCATTTGGTCCAATAAACTAAAATCAGCTGAATATGACAGTATTTTCTTAAATGGCCTTGTTGGAGGCATGAACCTTGCATTTGTGTAATTTAACATACAGCATGCATATATGAAAGAGAAACAACTAAAAAAAACCCCAACAGAGCAGCTTAAAGATGTATTGATGTACTTTATACATTTATAGTAGCATCTGAATCATCTTCACTTAATGTGCGGCACAACTGCCGCATAAGCCACTTCTCCAGGATAACATGCAGCAAGATCTTTACATTTTTCTTCCCACCAAACATAATTAACAAACCCCTGCGATTCAGCCCATGTGACACGCTGGCTATTGAATAGTATTAATTGTTACAAGTTACTTTCATTTCTTTGTAAGACTGCATCAATAGAAGTGTAAACGCTGAATGTAAACGAAGGTTAAATCCTATATGCTTCTGACAAAGTATATTTTAGTTCTTAAACAAAGAAATCATGTGATATGGAATGTGAAGGATCAAAAGGAGTGAAAGTCCCTTCAGGAAGTGATAGAAAACAATAAACACAATATCTACACAACAACTCATTGTTTCCTCAAGACAGGACTCTCAGTGTCTCCATGGAAACAAACACACATTTTAGCCATCATTAATTGATTTAAATAATAGATTAAAAAAAAATAAATGGAATTTGGCCCTTCCACTGGAAGCACTAATGTAATTAAAGATAACACCGTGACTTTAGGTTGCCTTCTATCGCATTACTCAAAACCAATGAATCCTATTCTAACGCGCACTTGATTGACACAACTTCATTAAATCTTGCTCAAATACATAGGATCAATGACAACATATAGGTGTTTAGAGCATCTCAGCACTTATATCTGCTGATGGAAGCTGTTATGCAAGTACATTGCCCTGAGTCTGTTGACTCCAAAGAAATTGACTGTACTTTTCTAACATGCCAGTAGTAGGCTTATCCACATTTGCTGTAACTCTTGTTTGGGCCTTTATGGATAAAGGCTGTGCATTGATTTTGTGCAGGGAGAGAAAAGAAAAAATTCCTCCTAACAACCCGAGTCAGCGATTTTCAAATATGAATAATTCAGAATACAAAATAATATGTCTTTTTCTTCTCTTGGCTTGCGAGGAAACGAGTCAAACCAGTCATTTAAGCTTATGCTGCCTCTATAAAAATTCTCTTTATGTTCAACTTCATTGCAAAACAACCACCAGATACATTCATACGCATAAACTCATCACCACATTTCAGTCAACACTTATTATGCCATGTATTTCTTATTTAAAAACAGCTTACCTGACATATCTACAGTAGGAATATATTGAAATAACCCTAAGCTACATTATTCACTCATATATATATCAATTTTCAGTGACTGAGATACCTGGTAAAACAGTATTTGGAGTGACGAAGAGGCAAAGCAGAAGAAACCATAGAAGTTATTCTTATTGCTGTAATCAGACATGTGAAACTAAAAAGGCTGGTTTTCAGTACTGCAATTAAAATAAAATATTACTGCCAATGTAACAGTCCCTTTTAAAAGTAAATATATTTTGATTAAGTTTTTCAGAAACTGGAAGTTAAACAAAAAGTATATTACCTAATGCATTACCAGTTCATCACTGCTACTACCTGCATAACCTCACAACAGACCAAAACAAGACCTATGAGGAACAAACTCAGGAAAAAAAAGAAAGAAGAAACTCAATGTCTTAGCACAGAACACAGCAAGACGTTCATACTTTACACCGTGTTTGCTACCAAACTGTGTTTGCAAACTGTTTGCACTTTTTAAAATCCCATTATATAGTATATAGGGAAAAATAATCATTGTTCATAAGCAACTCTCTCTAAAACACGGGATTGCCCAGGTGGATGTTTGAAAAGGGTCCTTAATTTTAGAACAGGATGCTCTGAAATAGAATTTTCCTGTTGGAGGAATATGACCCAATAACCACCAGCAGCAGTCTCTCTGCAAGTGCCATATTTATGAATAAAGATTTCAAGGTAATTCTTGTCGGTATCATCAAACCAGGACATAAATAAACATACAAATCACTTTCCTATAAAGTCTGGATACACTTCACAGTGTTACATTCAAGCTCGTGGCTGCAAAGAAATATTCAAACCCAAATGCAGCTTCTAATGTGATAAATTGGTAGCAGTCAGGGAAGAGCTGGATTTGTCAATTCGGCAAGTTCCTGACCTGGATTCAAACCACAGAAAGTAAGTTGTATGCAGAACTGCTAGCTACTGCCTGCATTAAAACGTATCAATGCCTTTGTTAAAGAAACTCACAATAACATCTTTGACCACTGATTAATGCTTTGATATAGTCGAAAGACCTAATTGTCTATGCAGAGTGCAATTAGAACTACTTCAGTGCTGGGAATTTCTTGAACGTGCATTGCCAAATGCGAAATAAAAGTCAGTTCTGACTCTAATTTACTATCTTTAATCTGTTAAAATACAGGACCTGCTACGTGTTACTGCTGTCAGGTAGCTTAAATAGCTCGGGCTCTAAGGAAAGAGATCCTCTTGTACAATTGCTGTACACCTATTTAGGTAAGTACAGAAAATCCATTTAGGAATATAACAAACTATATTAGCTACATATCTATGAGTGACAGAGTATCTGTTATTAGGCCTTGTGGTTACAAATGACTCTTCCCTTTCTCCATGCCCCCATCCCCCAGCAGCAGATCACTTTCAGTGCCATTATTGTCAGGCATATTAAATTTTCAGGACACACAGTTGTGGTTTCCAGGTTTCTCTTTACCCCTTGAACTGTGTTTTTGACCGGGCGTTTTTACACTTAAGATGACAGAGCAGAGGCATAATAACGTTTTACATACGACAACTACAAAGAAGCAGATTTATCATTGATTCATGGCAACACCCGCAAAATTAATTAAAAAACCCCAAACCTTCATTCATCAAAATTCTCTTAATGACACGGAAAAGATTCGTGTTAGACACAGTTCAGTCTTTAGATCAGACATCTTCTAACTGAACACATCGTGCCTGACAATTTCCCATGCAAAACGATACTACCTCTGGCTTACCTGCTCCGGTTCTTAAGGAAAGGGTGAGAAAGCGGCGATGTACCGCTGCCTTTCAGCCGTGAAAAGCAGC
The DNA here is from genome assembly GCA_026283785.1 of Coracopsis vasa. Lineage (NCBI taxonomy): Eukaryota > Metazoa > Chordata > Aves > Psittaciformes > Psittacidae > Coracopsis > Coracopsis vasa. The sequence continues at coordinate 465 of JANHGB010024702.1, read as the reverse complement.
AGATTTCCTAGCTCATCGCAAAGGGATGGCAGCGATATGATAAATGCCTTATGGGAGCTTAAACAAAGCAACGCTGCTCTGGAGCGGCATCGTGTGAAACCAAGTCATCTTTCTGACAGCTCCTGCTTCCCAGCAAAGCTGAAAGAACACAGGACGCCCTGGGAAAACGCTAACAAAGGGAAAAAGGGGAGGAATGGGAAAGAACCAGCCCAGCCGTTGAATTCCCGGGCAGCAATAAAGCAGAACCTTCCGAAGGTCGCCCGCACGCCCGCTCACACCCCTCCCCGAACAAAGGCAGCTCACCGCGGCAGGTAGCAGCTCCCGGGGGGTGCCGTCTGCCCGCCCGCCGCACGCACCGCCGCGGCTGCCGTGGCCCGGCGGAACGCCACATGTAGGATAAAACTTAAAGCCAGTATTGGGAGAGCAGTTGTAGTGACTGTCACTGTATTAAGCATGACTTGCTGT
>JANHGB010024701.1:9776-20728 GCA_026283785.1 Coracopsis vasa | reverse complement strand
ACCGAAGTGTCCTTACACATTCTTACAGCAAAACTGTTCAAGAAACATGGAATCATAGAATATTTTAGGTTGGAAAAGCCCCTTATGATCAAGTCCAACCGTAAACCATGATAACACATATGATAAAATGCAGTTTAAATTTCTACTTCCTACAGATCAGTTCAAACACACGTAGAAGAGATGGTACTGACCCCACACATGAAGACTTACATATTTCTGACTTTATTTATTTAAAAGAAATAGAAAACATTAATTATTGTGTGAAGAAGGAGCTGAGAGTTAGGAGTGAAGAATTTCAGTCTGCTGGGGTGGGATGGGGTTTCTTTGAACCTGTTCTTGCATTCAGTGATACTAAGAATGAGGTAGTTAAGCAGATGAGAAGTGGGTATTAACTAAAATGTAGGTACGTTTTGTGCAATGAAATAAATCTACAGTCAGTTTTATAGTACCAGTCCAGAATTTGACAAGACAGCTTTAAATCCAGTCAGATGAAGAACGTCCAGAGTGTTTTAATTTTCAACTGACTGACCTGTTGTGTATAACTCTTGTGTTTGGCTTAGCATTTGAAAATAAGGGTGTTTTGGAAGAAAGGGGAAAAAACGCATTTAACATAGTGTTGTGTTTTCTTTACAGACTCTGCCACATCTCTGGGACCTGCAATGACAAGTCAGAACAGTAGCCATGCAGAGAAAACTGGTGAAATGTCCTCAAAGCAGTCAACACCAAAAGTGCAGGTCCAACGATCTGTCTCCCGAGAAACCATCACTATTCATTTCTCTGCATTTGGGAAGGAGGAAGAAGAGGAGGAAGAAGAGTTTAAGGAATTTCTTGATGAGGAACTAGATGACCAAAGCATTGTAACAGCACTTGAAGCCAAGGAAGACCTCTGCTTTGAGCATACTGGCCATGAATTTTCTGGTCCAGCTACCTCGCTTAACATGGCCAACTCTGCATCACTGCTGTCCTCATCGCCTGCAGTTCTGCCGACTGCAGAGACTGTAAAGCTGTTGGATTCTCCTTCCACATCCCAAGTATTCAGTGCAGTGCCACTAGTCCTGTCTCCTTCATCACACTCATGTCATACAGTTAGCTCATCAGGTGCACCACCTGTGGAACAGAAATCCAGCCTGTCATCCTCCCCATCCTCATCCCCTTCCAGATCAGTTGTCTGCTCTAGTGGATCATCCACAGTTTCTAGTTCAAAGCCTTTTAAGGGTTTAGTCAAGTCCCTTTCAACAGATGTGGAACCAAAAGAACCCACCCCACCGATGCGACATAGACAGCTAATGAAAACCTTAGTGAAATCTCTGTCTACAGACACGTCCAAACAGGAATCTGAAACTGTGTCTTACAGGCCACCTGACTCGAAACTGAACTTGCATCTGTTCAAACAGTTCACTCAACCTCGAGCTACAGGTGGCGATTCAAAAACTGCCCCCTCATCACCATTAACATCTCCCTCTGACACCCGTTCCTTTTTTAAAGTACCTGAAATGGAGGCTAAAATTGAAGATACTAAAAGACGCCTTTCTGAAGTAATCTATGAGCCTTTTCAGCTGCTCAGTAAAATAATGGGTGATGAAAGTAGTAGCCACAGGCCCAAAGCCTTATCTTCAAGTGCTTCAGAACTCTCAAACCTTTCCAGTTTGAATGGCCATTTGGAAAGCAATAACAACTACAGCATTAAGGAAGAAGAATGTGATTCTGAAGGGGACTTCTATGGAAGTGACTCTAACCTGAGTAAGAACGATCAGTCAAAAGTGGCTGAGGAACATGCAAAAGAGACAGAGACCAAAAGCTCTCAGTCTGCAAGCACAAAGGACGTGAGTTCGAAAACGTCACTCGTACTTGAAAAATGTTCCTTGTCTGCACTAGCAAGCAGAGAGGATGAGGAGTTTTGTGAACTGTATTCTGAAGACTTTTCCTTGCTAGAGGACGAAAGCAAAACTGATAAACCTGCTGAAACTTCGCTTGATCCCGAGATAACTGAGGAAAATGGTACTTTGCTCAGTAGTGAAGATGAAAATAATCCAGATGAGCAACAGCCTAAAATACCAGTGAAAACTTTATACTTCTTAACGCTGTTAGTCTATGCTTACTTTATTATCCCTCTCCCTGGCTACTTAAGTGGACTTTTATTTGGAATGGCCCTTGGATTTATGATAGCTGTCTGTGTGATTTGGCTTCTTACTCCACGTACTCATGAGTATCTCAAATTTCATAAAAGTATGAAAAAGCAATGGAATACAGGAGCTCTAGACATCAAAGAACCTGAAATACTGAAGGTGAGGTCATAACATTTCTTACGCATGTGTCTGTGTGCATTATTTTGGGTAGAACTAGTAAACTAGATTTATTTTGAAGGTGTAAATGAGCCGAATTATCCCTGCTTATAAGCAGGGTGTTGTTTTAGAGTCAGGCGGCTTTGGCAGGGGCACAAATGATTTAGTGCCCAAGAATGTGTAATACTTCAGTGTCCTTAAGGACTAGTAGAAAACCAGAATTGCTTCAAAAGTAGAAGGGCAGATTGTTTTGCTGATGGCTTTCAAATGATCCAGGTGAGCTACTGAGAGCAAGTAGTGTCAAAGTTTAGTGTGTAAAGTAACATTTGTGCTTGAAGCTGCAGTTTGGGAGATGTATTTTGTTTCTGGGGTATTTTACTGTCTACACAGTAATTAGTCTGTCTTGTCTGTTCGGTCCAAGCAGATTGAAAAGCATTGTGTTCAAGTAAAGCATAGGTAGTTGGAGAGCATATGAATTTTCCTCCAACATTACCTAATTACAACAGGAGGAGAAATGAGCGATGAAAGGGACGTGCTCATGGGTTATGATGTCAGTGATTGTGTGTGTGCTGCTATCTTAAATATTGCGTTGTATAATATGGGTTACATCTCAATAAAAGAGTGCCTGAAAGCTGGGTTTGAAATCGAGCTCTCAGGTTCTCTTTTTGATATATAAAAGAAGCTTTTCAAAATGATGGTGGTACAACCTTCACATCACTTACCAGAGTTTTTGTGAATGCTTTCTTGTTTTTCTCCAAGTATTAAATCCATCCTGAGCTTTCTGAAGGTGCATCTCCAGATGTGTAGGAACACAGAGGTTGCATGAATTCAAGTTAAGATGGTGTTGGTTACGTGCTGTAGAATCTGTAGTGTATTGCTAGCTAATCTCATGTATCTTTAGGTAACCGGAAAGTTGGAGAAATGGGTATAAAAGCCAATTTATATTGAATTCAGGCAGCAATTGTATGCTCGGCCCTGATTTTACCTTGGTGTTCCCTTCTTCTTTCTTGAATGGTATGAGCTGTGGTCTTTGTTTGCTGTTGCGAATGCAGACTGAATGCTCCTGTCTGCCCAGCTGATTTACCTGCTGCTTACACATACAAATCCTGACAAACTTCCAGTTCTGTCCCTGTTAACTGGGTGCTGAGACCCTGCGTATAGATTTGCCTTGATACATGAAAGCTGGTAAAGATCCTGCTATTCATTATTGGCTAGTGGTAAACTGGCTTTTTGAGATCTTAGGTGTTATTCAGGAACCTTTAAACTATATTTTAATCCTTTTATCCGGGAGATGTATTTTATGAGAATGGCTGAAGCAAGAAATAAACTGCATGGAGAAGTCTGTATTAATGTAGATTATTGTTTTGTATGATCTGATAAGTATTTATTTTGCTCAGTAGCACACAAGTAATTGTCTTTAATATGTAAAGCCCTATAAAAGGGCTTTTTAATGCTTCAGGAATTTAAAAACCAGCTCAGTGCCCATACTGTAGTGGAACCTAATGTAATATGATTTAGCAGATTGCAAGTTACTATTCCTACCTCATACAACTATTTTCTGTTTGCATCTGTCAGAATGAGCACTGGACAGTTTAAATCCTCTGAAAAATGAGATAAAGACTTAACTTGTAATAACATTCACTTGAATATAAGAAAATCAAACTTGATGCTCTTGTGTAAAGATGTTATCTTCAGAACTTGTTGGTCTTGTATTTTGGTCTGGGCTACTTCCATGCCATTATGATAAATGCTGTGAGTAAGATCTCTTTATGAGGCTGTAGGAGTTAGGATTCTGCCAAACTACTGTCGGGCTATTTTTATACCAGTGCATGTGCATTCTCCCCCATGTAAATACTGTTTAAGAAGTTTGCACTTGCCTGATTTCAAGAACTAGTGGAGAATTCCCCTCAGCAATTGCTGAAATACCTGAACATTAGTATTGTCTCCCCAAAATTGTTCCTTTGCAATGTGACAGAAGAAACCACTGGTGGGGAGGTTAGTGTGTGCTTCTGTAGAGTTCTGTGCTTAGTTCACTCAAACGTCTTTTGTTGTGGAGGAAGAACATGCCCCAACCAGAAGATGCACACAACCCCCCTGCATCTTCAGTGTGCGTTTTCTTATCTTCTATTTCTGTAGCTTCAGTTATCTGGCTTCCTTTTCCTTTTTTTTCTTCTGCCCACATCTTTTTTTCTTCCTCTTGAACACATTACTTTTCTGACTTCCTTATTGGCCTTCTCAGTTGTTCATTCCCTTGTGTTTTGATGGCTGATACAAAAGGTTTTAAGTAACAGCTGAAATGGAAGTGATAAATTTACCCTTTCCATTAGAAAGAACTTGTATAAGAAGACCATTTTGGCAGTGCCTGCTCGAGAAATGAAGCTTTTTGAGCCACAACTATACAGCAAGAGGAGGCTTTTTAGCAGTGTGCTGTTGCTGAATGTCACCCAAGGGACATCATATTTGCTAGCGGCCTCTGGCAAAAGAAAGTAGGTTTTTTTCCAGTTCAGGTGATGATTACTTTTGCCCATCTTAGATCTTTTCTGTGTCTTTATATTCCCTGTCAATAAAAGCTCAAAATACTGCATTATGTTTCCTTGTTCATCAAGCAAAATACTATTGAAGTGTTATAAAATAGTGGTAATGAGAGGGATACTAATACAGTTAGTGTGCTTTGGGTGATCAGCAGTCTCTTGATGAAGCATCTGACTGTATTATTTAATGATAGTGGATATTAATCAACCTGTTAATATCACTAATAAACTCTGGGACTAGTTTTAATCCAGATCTGGATTTAGATTGAAGTTGATTTGCTGATTCTTTTAGTTATGTATTTGAAAATATCATAGAAGTAATGATCTTTTAGTTAAAATAAAAGATTTGGAGCCCAGAGTCGTGAAAGGGGAAAAATAAACCAGGGTGTGCCTTTTAAAGCCATTTTATGCAGGTGCCTGTTTTCCAGGGACCCATTTGTTCCTGTTTGTAGCACTGCTGTGACAGAGGTGATGTGCTGCACTCTGAAAGCTAGCTCCATCTCTGCCACGTAACAAACAGGCCGGATCCTGTTAGTGCACGTAGGGGTTCATGAGTAATAACTGTGACCTTTGCTGTACCAGCCCAGTATCCTAACCAGAGGCTTTGCCAGGTTAGTTACCAGTCTGATGGTGAGACACTTTCTCCTGATTACAGCTGTGAATCCAGAGCAACTGCTGACCTTTATAAATGGAGATCACAGGATCAGTGTAAATGGCAAGCAGCTGCAGAGTGGCTTATGACTATGGTCATTGTCCTCCCTGAATTACTAAATTTCTTATTTTAACAACTTCGCTAGCACAAGAAAGACCCATCATACAGTCACTGCTCTCCTACACAAGGAAATCCATTGTTGTTTCAGTAGTTTGGGAAAATGTATCTGTTTCTAGGACGTTATGGTAACATAACTTCTCTGTTTAGATGCATTGCAAAACGGTTTCCGTAGGCTGTAAATCTTTTGTTCCAACTTGTTTTTGCCGAGAGAGGGGGCAGAGGTATTTCTGTTAAAATTGTTCTTAAAATGCAGGAACTTTGGCTTAATTTTTTATCTTATTTTCAATCCTGTTTAAACTAAACAAAACTATTTGCAAAACTGAAAATTGCTGAGGTGAGAAGACAAAGGTGTCATTCCCCCCTTGAACAGCACTGGGGATATGAGAGGAAGAAATTCCTGCAGCTGGCACATATTTTCAGGTGCATTAATGGAGTGAAGAATCATTATTTGGTGAAGTATTAATACATATTATTCGCTCTCAGCCATGCAGTGTTTCTCTGGGTCACAAAATAACTTGAAAGTTGAGTGCAAAAACAAACAGTGCATCCTTACAAATAAGGAAACAAAAAAGTTATGTCCAAGGAAGGTTTGTAGTAATGCAGTAGGTATCTCTTTCATCCTGACTGGTGGCTAGGTCTGAAATAAAACACCAAATATTTGAATTTAAACTTCTCTGTCTTTTGGGTTTTGAGCTATGCCTCAAATACATGAAGCAGCCAATCTTTTCCTTGTCTAGAAATCACTATGTAGGCAGCAAATGCATTTGTCTTCTGTTGGTCTTAGATTTTGAATGTTCAGTACCTTAAGCAGCCAGAAGTCATTGTTAAAAGTCTTGGACAGATTCTTCAGTTGCTAAAAACCTGATGGTTGTACGATGAGAGGCAGTGTTTGCACTTCTGTTGGGTTTGTTAGATACAGTGGGCAGGGGAGGCGGCAGTCCGGGGTTTGAGAATTGTATGTTTGGCAGATTATACAGCTAATCCTTTGTTTGAAGTGGAAAGCCTGGGCACATGGTAGGGATCAGAAAAGCAGGTGGGACTTTGCAGGGCTCCTGAAAGCCTAAAGAGAAGAGAGAATATACAACCTGGAGAAGCAGAGTTTCAGATCAATTTATTTTTGTCCTTTAAATTCACCATGTCTTGCTGCTGCTGGGAAGAAGGTGGCAGTCTTCAAAAGGACTTTTACTGTTGTTTAGTTGTGTAGGGCAAGAAAATGTGGCAGAAAGGCTGGTACTGTTACTGGAGACATAGGATAGGAAAGGTGCCGGTCTAGTGCATGACGTGAAGGATGAATTCAGTTCCCTGAGTTAATAGAAATTCACTGGGCTTAAGTCAGTTAACGTAGGCTGGACCTGGCTCCTTTTTATTGCAGCTGTGGCTAGTTCAGTATGTGCTGGAGAGATAAAATTAAACATGACTATAAGGGTGTTGGGTAACAGTCTTACAGCTACTGGGAAGTTACAGCAAAACTTGTGCATCTGATGTGTGTCCCAGGCACTCATGTTGTCTCAGCTTTTCTTTGAACCTATGTTCATGGATTTTGACTTCTTACTATGGTACGCAGCCGTCAAGAGAGTGCTGTGTAAATCACTCCTTGTTCTCATCACTACATGTCGCCTGCTCAGCTCAAGTGCTTGTGTTAGAAAACTCCATCTCAATACCGGTTCCTTCTCAAGCAGGCAATTAAAGAAACTTCAAGTGTATTCTGACCTTCCTTCTTGGGCACTGTATATACCTGGAGGTTGCTAACCCTCCTACTGAAAACAACATCATAGCTTACTACAGTTATGAAAAGGGCTCATGTGGATATCCAGGTACCCCTTTCTCTTTGTGCAGCTTGTGTGGTCTTCAGCCTGGAAGATGTCAGTAAACTTTTGAGGCAGCACATTTGTGTCTGTGTGTTTGTCTGGCTGCAGTGTCCAGACTTTGGTGTCTGAGCTACAAATAGCTCAGAGATTGATCCGGGGGCAGGTGGGAGTCTCTCCAGGGACCTGTGGGCCATATGGATATTCCAGTTCTGCACAGAGTGAGAGGCTCACAGTGGCTTTAGGCATCTCATGTGATGTCCTTGTGCTTCACTAAGTCCAGCTGGAGTTCCTGGCTGAAAATTAATTGCTGTCTGCTCAAAGATGTCTTGGCTTAATAATTTTGAGAAAGGAAATGGGATGTGCTCAAACATACATCAACCCTGCTGGGCAGAGCCTTGGAGGTTTATAGAAAACTCTCCCTCATGCATTGTATTTCCTATATGGTAGTTGTATATAACCCAGTGTAAGCAAAAAACCTAAACACAAAGCTTCTTCAAAGAGCATATGTGAGTATAGGTATTTCTGTTAATAAGAGATAGTCTGCTTTGGAACTGAGCAAAGATGAGTGACTTAATCTTTCTGAACATTAAAGAAATGCTGATTTACCTGGTTTTTTTTCAGTTTCTAGTGAAAATGCAGCTAGATGTTGGAGTAAGCAAAACATCGCTGTTACTATGGCACCTAAGAGTGTATGCTGTCTACTTTGAGAAATTATATGGCACTGAAGGAAATAAGCGTTAAAATACATTTTACATTTCTGTGTGTGGGTGGAAACTTCTTTAAATCAAAATGTTGCAGTAATTTCTGGGATGTTTTGCATAAGGTAGTTACAACTTCTTTGTTTTGAAGAATACTATGGATGCTCCTTCAGCTCTGCCAACTTCCCAGCAATGAATGCTCTCCCTCTTCTACATGCACCTAGGTGTTTGTAAAGGTGCCATTTTACTTTATGCTGTAGGGCATGGCTGTTTTCTGTCTCCTTTGCTTTCTGTTGACATTAGTGAATATTGAGTGTGCTGAATGAAGGTTTTGATGTGCAGGTAGGAGTCATTATCAAAGAATGTTGTGTGGCAGGTTAAGAGGAGGAAAACTTGTCATCCTTGAATGAGTATTCTGGCTTGTCTTCTGCCCAATTTATTATCTTGCATTTTCTGTAACCAGATGCTAGAGAAGAGGAGTAACATCACCCCCATGGATAGAGTCAGTACTTGCAGGCTTGTTACAGCAGGGCTGATTTGTTTTTCTGCTTCTTTCACTGCACAGAAACAAATGCACATGTATGACTCCTGTGTTGTAACTGGGCAGTTACACAACACATTAAATGATCTTAAGCAGTGATGGTGCATTAAAACAAACTCCAGTATGGTCTTCCACTTGATCCTTAACTGCCAGTGATTCAAATGTCCGTGTTGTCTACAAGCAGGTGCACTGCTTGCTCTGCCTTGTCTGTTGGTGATTGAAATGTCCATGCTTGTTGCAAGCAGACGGGCTGCTCTGCAGTGTCCCCTTTGCTGGCTGCCCTTTGGCTTTTCTCAGCAAGGCTGTGTCTGCAGATCTCGCAGTGTTTCATGAAGATGAGGTGAGAACTCACTGTGCTACATAGACAAAATTATTTAGTCAGAGAAACAAGTTGTTTTTTGTTTCAGTTTTTAATCAGAGAAACAAGAGAAACAAGCTCAGAATACAGTCCTCATCCCATGCTCTGTCACTGTGGTGCTACTTCATTTAGGACATTTACTGTTTTGTTGTATTTGTGCAGTAGCAAAAGCATGGGTGTTTTACAGGTCTCGTGTGTGTGCTGGACTTGGTTTTCCAGTGTTTTAAAAGCCTGTTAACAAGTGTTTTCTTCTCTAGGGATGGATGAATGAAATCTATAACTATGATCCAGAAACATACCATGCTACATTGACTCACTCTGTCTATGTGCGACTCGAAGGAAGCACCTTACGACTTTCAAAACCCAATAAAAATATCTCTAGAAGGGCCATCTACAATGAGCCAAAGCCTGAAGTCACATATGTCAGCCAGAAAATTTATGAACTTACAGAGAGCAAGGTGAGTGCTTGTGAGTGTGCCCTTGCTGGGGTCTGAGTTGAACAAAAAACACTGAAACTTCTTTTAAAATGGTGAATTTTCTTTGACTCCTCTAGTTTCATGTGGTGTCATTATGTAAACAGAAGTGGTGGTGTGACTAACCAGCAAAAGATTGTGCTGGGGAGGGAGATTGAGCATGCCTTAATAAAAATTGCATATTTGCACAGCAAGAGAAAAGCATGATTTTCCTCCACAGTTCAGAGCAGAAATCGTCACCACATGAGAGTTTTGAGAACCGCTCCCCATATATTAGATTACTGCGTGAGTGTTCTGAAGCTTACAACAAAATGCATAATCTTTGGTTGTCTCTATTCCATTTCATTTCATTTCAAGAGGGAACATACATTGTATATGAATGTAAAGGGGAAGAGTGAGAGGCGGCTGGAACAAACATGACTTGCAGTTGGTACCCACTGGCTAGGGAAGGAGGTAGGGATTTTTGCAGCTGCAAGAATGCATCAAGAATAATGCTGGGACAGTTTTCCTGCATGTTACATGCCTCCATCAAATCTGTGAAGAGTTGCCATGTGAAGTTGATTCCATTGGCATTGTATTAAGTAATACATCAATACCTCATTAATAAAAGAATGGATTTTTTTCAATGTGCTGCATCAAGAGAGGGCCTTGGCAGTACAGATGTAAGAGGAAACTGCTTCAATTGACTATGGAAATTAGAGGGAGAGAGGGACCAAGGCAGTGGGAAGGAAAACTTCTCTTTGTTTCCCTCAGTCAGTGTGGGAAAGGAGCCTGTTGTCAGCTCTGCTTTCCATTAAAGGAAGATGGTGAAAAAGATAAAGCAAAAAATTAGATTCTTGCCTATTGCAGACTCATTTTTCGCATAATGAAGACAAGCAAAGCTCTCGGATGCTACAAGAGCACTTGACTGACAGTTGTTCCCCATGCTATCTTAGAAAAATTTCCAGTGCTTCCCCTCACAACCCAGCCCCATTCAGTTACACAAGTGCCAAGGGCCCTGACTGTAATAAACAGATGAGTGACTGTTCTCCAGGGTATTTACCCACAGTTTTTGGAGAACACTGGTAAGTGCAGCCCCAAGATAATTTTTAACTCTTATCCCTCTTCATCACTTGCATTGTCTCAATTCTCTCTGAATGTACTGAATTTTCAGTATAGTTATCTGCAAATCACTTCTATGGCTTGATTCTTACATACTTACTGTGCCTATTGACAACTTTGAATACTTAAGTTTCATGAGGTGTGCCTGAAAAGTTGAGTTTGAAACTCAGTTTGGATTTTCATTACCTCTCCTGTGGTCACAGAAATAAGTTTATCTTTTTTTGTTTCTATTTTCTTCATATCTATGAGGATAAGATATTCTAAATGAAAACAGTTTCTAATCCACATGTAGATGTCTAAGCCACTTAAATGGTCTTTGTTTTAATTCCAAAGCTATGGCTCACCAGAGACGTAGTGATAGCATGGACTGGACATCAACCAGCTGTAA
>JANHGB010024700.1:7851-18386 GCA_026283785.1 Coracopsis vasa | reverse complement strand
ATTTTGGTAGTGGATTACTTCTGTGAGAAGACACAGAAAGTACTCCACTGTCAAACAATCAGTTACAACAGGCTCTAAGATAGAACCACCTCTGGCCAAAGCTAAGCCCCCAAGCACTATTATGATATCTGTGGAAGTGGCAGTCACTGCAGAGCCACAGCAAGACAGATCGCTGCAGCAACATCCTCTGTTCATGAAGGAGCACTCGTCTTCAGGCACCAGCTAGATGTCCAGACCTGGGAGGAAAAAGTGCTCCAGCAGAGCTGTTCAGACTCCTAAGATGACTTCATTGTGCTTCTAGAGGAAAGCATTGGCTAGTGTAACTCCCTCGCCTCCTAACTTCTGGCATAGTGAAAGTTTTCCAACCTGGGGCACTCTGAACATCTTCCTTAGCCTTCCTAGTGATGCTAGGATTCATGGACAGATCCATCTGCTGAAGCCTCAGAAAGAGATTGAGCTTGCAGAGGTGCTGCAGCGAAGGGGACTGGCAGAGACAGGCCTGTGCATGGCAGGGGCTGGTCTCAGCCATCTGTCTCGGGCTTGACCTGTCACTGCCACCAAAAGGGCCAGAAATAAGCAAAGCGGATCGGAAGTTGTGGTGGAGGCTAACCACAGGGCAGGAGCATGGGCTGCATCTGTCCACAACACCCACGTACCATGGGAATGGCCCTGCTGACGCCTGGAAAGTGGTTCAGCATCCTGTCTGTCCCCTGCTTCCCTGTACTTTTCTTTGTGTGATACCATTCACTGTGAGCACTGACCTGAGCAGACGCAGTGTATTTAAGCTTCAGGCAGGACTTACTTAAGTTTGGCTGTAGCTGTATCTAAACCATTTATCTCAGAAAGGGTTTTGGCCATTATTTTCACCCTCTTCTTAATCTACAAACTTAAGGTTTTACTTACTAGCAGCAGTGTGATGAGAAAGGCCTCTGTAGACTTCAGGGCAGAGGCACTGCATGGGGAAGTACAAACCAGAGGCAAGGTTTCTTCCCTTGGTCTTGTCATTACTGATGCGCAGCCTGGGGTTTCAGCCAAAAATAAACCCCACTTAGGGCACTATCTGCAGTTGTGTAAGAGTGAATCGAAGTCAAATGTGGTTTTGTTCCTTGGCTGCTGTTTAGCTGTATACGTAGACTTCTAGAGCTTTCTTAGACACCTCTACATGAAAAAGAACAGAGTTGTTTCTTCCCAAAAGTCTGCCTAGCTGTTTGTACTATAAGGCAATGCCTTTTGTCATTACAGGTGCTTGTTCTGTTATTGGTAGTTGTAAAAATTGTTTCCTGAACCTTATTGTTTCTCCTTTTTTTATCTGTCTCCCACAGAGCTACTGGGCTTTCCCTTTTAATAAAAAAAAGTCACATATGCTCTTATACATACTCACCATGTATTGAAAACATAGGAAACAATTCCTATAGACTGATAGTGGGCTGCTGACAGTCCTAATGCACAGTAGCAACTTAATCTAAAGAATTAGATTTGTCCTCATCTATGTTTTTACTGCATCCTGTCAGCCAGTCCTCCAAAACAGACTGCTCTTGTACCTCAGAAAATAGAGACATTAATTCACAAATTAGCCTGTCATTATTAAAAGCAAACTCCACCCCTTTCTGAAAGAATAGGTTTGAACTGTGAACCATTCGGTCTACTTCTGCCTTCAGAAACTGAAACTTCACAAACTTCAGAAACTATGACTTAAAAAACTGTTAGCCTGAACTCCAGCTTTGAGAAGGGGACAGGGGAAGCACCCTTTCCATTGTCTCTCAAATTGTCAAGATATGTCTTAATTCTTAAAGCTTTGAGCCAATTAATTCTGTCTTTATTGTTGTTGCAGCACAAACTGACTCAAGGGGATGTCTGGACTAAACTATAGACAATAGAAGTTAAACCAAATCTCTTCTACCAAGAGAGGACCTCAGTCCCGGAAGAAGCTGGAATGCAGAAATGAATGCTGGAATGCAGAAAGAGGTAGGCAAACCCAAGACACTGAGGCACCAAACATACCAAATGGAAGTGGTGGGTGGAGAAATAAATTGGGAGATTAGGAAAAGAATGTTCATCAGTATGGTGATAGGCACTTTATATATACAAAAGAAATAGCTATATAAAAGATGTGTATAAAACTTAACCAGAGCTGAGTGTTCAATGGCTAAGCCCTAGAGACCTAGAGAGGTCACAGAAAGCATGACAGAAGCAACAGAAGCTGAAGATCATTAGCATGATAAGAATTTATGTTCAGGCAGGAAACTAAAGAGACCAGAAGGAAAGTATGAAATATCTTGCTAAGAAATAACAGGGTTCTGAAAGCAAGACCTGAAGTATGTTAATTAGTTGAAAGGCAAGAAACCTTTATTTTTAGCCAAAGACTGCCTAATCTGCCATTTTCTATGTCATTTGGGCAATAAATGAGTGAAGAAAGATTTGCTGTGTACTACTCTAGCTTACAAACTCAGAAGTTAGTCTTTGTTTTGGGAAAAGGCAAGCTAACTTGAGATGCTGATATTTAGCTATGGTGTCAGGTCTAGCTGACTTGTGATGAGGGAAGTACATTTCGACAGAAAACTGAAAGGCTTGTCTTTTGGGGCTATCTGTGCTCTTATCCTGACGCACAAAGGAGAAGCCAGGTTAGCTCAGGCAGGCAGGAGCAACCTACATTGCATTGTAATTTGGCTGCCTGCTGCTGGGTTTCCTTCCTGCCTGAATGGCAAGTGATTACAGGCTGCAGCTGCTAATTATTCCAGACAGTAGTTTGAACATCTGAGGAGTCACAGCCATAGCATTTCTCTTCTGGACTCTTTCTTACTTTAGATATTTACTACTGGTGAAGCAGGGCAATAGCATGCTCTCGGACACTCTTAGCAGCAACCTGTTTCACTCAAACAGGTTGAAATCAAAACCCCGAACCTTGTTTGTCTCTACAGTCGCTGAAAGAGAATAGTAATCTAAATCGATTTAATATACTTTGGCTGAATACAGAGTTTATTTCTCTTTAGACGTTATCCTCAGAGGATACAAAGTACTTGTTAGCCTCAAAAGTCACTTAGTTTGGGGTTTTTTTCCCACTTGGGTGGAAAACAACAACAACAAACTCAAAAACCCAGGAAACAAGACTCTGAAGTCTTAATTTGTAAATCTCTGGGGAGAATATTAGCTTTTTATTGTTTCCCTATCAATGTAATGCAGGAAATAGTCTTAACTGCCCCACCTCTACAACTTCCCATTATTTATCACAAGAAACGTTCCTTCTAGCCTGTTTCGTTTACTCATGCAAATAGATTACGCAAACATATCCCAGAATTCAGTGTATGGAACAGAACAGATACAAACTCTGTTCAACAAAATGCAAGGTGCCTTCATGTGATGCTACTTCAGAGTGTGACTGGACCTATCTTTGGAGAAGTCACTGTGATTGTATCACTAACTGAGAGTATGAAAACACCCAGGTAGTCTTGGGAAAAAGGGTAATCAGAAAGTGTTCATCAGAAAGCACATTTTGCAAACTCTTGTTTTATAAATACTAATTTTAAAAATTAAATTTTAGAAGTTTTCAGATAAAGGAAGCCCTAAAATAGTGAAAAGAAACTTCAAGGTTTAAATTCTTGTGTGTTGATTTATTTCTTTATTTCAATATTACCTATAACCTCTTTTCTTCTTTTTGAGTTTGAAAGAGCCGCAAAAACTAAAATCTACGAAAACCTGCCATGGGCAGAATGCAGATCCAAGGCTAGGTTTCCAGAAGAATGTGTTGGTAAGAAAGAAACCTACAGCTAATAAACAAAATGCCTGGAGTTGTTATCATTAAGTTATCTTGAATAAACTACGTATTGTCTATTTCCTGAAGAGCGTGACCAAAAACTCACTGAGACCATAGATCTCCCAGTAGGTTATGGCGAGAAGCCCAACTAATGTTTTATGCCTCTTCTTGGTTCACATCCCAAAGGTTTTCTTTGTTTGTTTTCACTCATTCCTTATTCCCAGAAAAGAAAAAAACCCAACAGTGAACTCGGCGGGGTTTGCAATACAGAATTAATTTTTCATTTGTTAGAGAGCACTTCCTCCAGACTGCAGAGAAATTGTTTCCCAGCACAGAAAAATCTGTACTGATGTGGCTCAGCCTTAAAATTTAGTAATGTATTTCCTCTAGTGGGGACATTCTCAATTTCTTTAGGGCATTAGTGAATCATTCTGGTGGTGGAACCAAACTCAACTTATTTATGCTGAATGGCAAAACAACAACAAAAACTTGCCCAAATTTGAAATTATCACTGAAAAAGAATAAAAGCACAATTGTCTTCAGCCATTATGGCTGCCCTAATTTGAACCACGCGGGAAAATGCTTTGTTAATGGCTTTCTTCTTTTACTCTTCATTGGCAACAAACCAAACCAAACTAAACGAAACCAAACCCATTTCTTTGCTCTTTTTCCTTTATGCATTGCTTTTCCGTCTGGTTTGAGAAGGAGCTGGTCCTGTGGGTTAGAAATTATGCTGAAATACTAGAGATCTGGGGCCATTTCCACAGACTTCCTTAATAGCCACAGACTGACCACTTTACCTTCACTACTATTCTGTAAAATAGGAATAAATCCACTTTTCCTCACAAGGGTGTCGCTAGAAAATCTATGTATTGCTGCAAGATGCCCAACCACCACTGGAATATTCAAGGCATATATATTTTGTATTTTTCCTTACAAGTGTGTACTGTGTAGAGTTTAAACTAGTAAGTCCTGACAATGATTCATGATGATATGATGATTCATAAGAGGAACAAATTTGAATAGATTTAAATATGTACATGTAAAAGAAATATGTGCAGTCTCCCAGCACTCTTTGAAATATAAATGTGAGAATTCCTTTAGGTATAATGCTGGAAACTTTCACATCGGACCATATTGGCAGATGCCAGCAAGAAGGAGCCAGCCAAAAGGACAGATTTGCTCAGCTTTCTGTCAGCAGACCCCAAAAGCAGCAGTGGCAGGATGCATTCCACTAATGTTGTCTTCTGCTTTTAGGCCCAAGTAGGTGGTTTATTCCTGTGTGTTCTGGATCTGTGGTCTTTTTTTTTTTTGTCTGCTTTTCTACATCAGTTTCTCCAAGTCAAATTTTCATTTTATTCCCCATTTTATTCCCTTCCTTATAGTATTATTTACAACTGAATAGCAAAATGTTATAGGCTGAGCAGACAGGGCACTATATATAGCAACAGCAGGGCAGTTCCCCACTCTAATCATCTCCCTCTGTTTTTATGTAGATAGTAAACGATGGGCCACTGAGGGAATTGATATTTGTTCAAGGAAATGCATGCCAAAGAAGTTGAAGTGCTGCATCCTGCCCACACCAAGGGAAGGTAATGTAGGCTTGACAGAGCAGTACTGGCTTTTCCTAGCACTGAGGAGCTGTAGATGAGGTCTTTCCTCCTTCGGCTGAGTGCCTAGAGCCCATGTTTTAGAATAGGGTATTTACAATAGCAAATGGTAGTGTTCCCAGCCTGGAGTAACAGGCAAATTTTAGCCAAAAAGTTAAAAAAAAAAGTGGCATTCATTCATATCATCCCCCTCTGCTGACCCCATTGCCGACTTAAGCCTCTCTCAGCTTTGGGAATCAGGCCATGCCTTGGCCGGTGGCTCGGCTCTGCCCCACCAGGGCTTGGACCAGCCTCAAGGCTGCCATTTGCTTTGTTTGTGCTTTGGGCTCATTCCTCTGACTTGCCTCCCCCAAGCCAGCTGACTTGCCTGTGCTTTTTTTCCTCTGCCAAGTCTATCTTGCTGCCTTCTTTCAGGTCTGGAGCTGCTCTGCTGCCTGCTCTTTTTACAGCTGTCCAAGTGAGCAGAAATAGTTGAACCAACAATAAAACTTCGCCAGCTCTGGTCACTTGGGTCCTACAACTTAAACACAGCATGCAAAAGCTTAAGCAGCAGCTTCGCTGATGGGGCTTAGCTCTAAATCCATGCAAATCCAAGGTAATCTGGAAGCAGCTCACTGCCTTTTCTTAGTATTAGTGTCAGGCGGCTTCAGCAGAGGTGGAGGCTGAAGGAGCTGGGAGCTGTATGCGTGCCTTGTCAGAGAAAGTTTGTGATCTAAAAGTTTTATAATCTGCATAGTGAAAAATGAAAGAAAGTTTAGTGTAGAGGTTCTGCTTTTACCAGTGCAGAGCTACAGGGCATGAGTTCAGGCCCAGCTCCAAGAAGCGACTGAGGTATTGCAAATGCAAAGGAGCAGAGGAGATGCTGTTTACAAGGTGATCAGTTAAATCTTCTGCCCGGCCTAAGGGTTGTTCATGTATTTTTACCCACTGGTTGATTAATGTAAAATACAAAAGTATTCTGCCTGGCAAGTGGGGAGAACTGCAGTCTCCACCCTTCCAAAGGATGACTTAAATACGAAGCTACGGTGCCATGCTTTTCCTTTCCTTCTGCTGATCAAATGCATTTTTAATTCTTTAATGCAAAGTAGAAAGGTGCCAAAATGAGAGTTGAAAACCCTCTCTCTCTCCAGAAAAGCCTCAGACAGGGTGGATAGACACCTCCCCTGGGAACACCACTAACTCTCCTCCTGCGTTTGGTGGAGTTGAAATCATACTACTCATGTTCTAAGTGACCACATAATCCATGAGGTAAGGCTCAAGAACAAAGTCCTACCTCCCCCCTGGCAGTGTGCTGGAGCATTTTGTACCCAGGCTGCAGCAGTGGCCAGTCACCCAGCGAGCCACACCACCAGCCTGATTGTACAGGACCTATAGGCAAAAGCAAAAGCACAGGTTTAGCCACCCAAGGGATATGAGCTCTTTATGGTACACTGCTGGATTTCAATGTACTTTAGGAAGCCACCGTTCAGTAAGAATTGTTTTATACCCTTTGGTCTATACAGAACATGAATGAATATAGTGGTCTTCCAAAAATTAAAACTGGACAGACTATTTACTCCAGATGCCTACTCATTACAGGCAAAGCATTTCAGATACCAATGAAAGCAGTCAGTAATCTGCTGTGTTTGCAGGGTGAAACACGGTACAAATTTTTTAATCCTCTATCCAGAGCTCACCTAAAAGATTTAAGGCCAAATATTTATCTTATTTACACAAGTGTAAATTTAGAGACATTTCATCCGAATTAATGTACCACCAGGTGGTAGATTTTTCCTCAGACCTCATTATTTGTTGGACTGTTATTTACATTCAGCCACTGTGTATACAAAGCAGTAATTTTGCCAGCAATAAGAAGAGAGTGGAGTTTGCTATATAAATCAGTATTTCTCAGTCAATACGTTTCAACCCCTGAAGGGGTTATAAAAACCATCTGGGGGCTTGTAAAGCACTGAAAATTTTATAACAATCCAAAAGCAAAGAAAATGTAATTTCTTTCACTCTCCATATAGCAGCACCATTCTCTTGGCAACCTGTCAAAACCATACATAAAACAATAAATTCTATAGGCTTATCACCTTTACCATAATTTTTTACTTTAGCTTTATAAAACAGGTATGGTAACTGTGAAGTTTCTTTTACTTTCATATAGAATTTCCAATCTGAACTGCTTGAAAAATGTTACTCTAAGATGTTTGGCCTAAAAAGGTGGTAGTTTTCATTAAGGGCCTCCGCCTTAGTCTTCTCCTAAGCTGCTTGTTAAAGCTACAGCCTATTTTGTCAAGTTTAGGCTTGTTTGTGTTGGAGCCAGTTTTTCTATTTCACCACAACTCTATGCCTGTCAGCTTCCTCTTTAAGCCTAAATCATACAGGGAAACACCAACATTTCCCTCTGCGGGAAGAGATGTTTTGCTTCAAGTGGAAAAAAATGGATGAGATTTCCTGTATCCTCATTAGCAACTCGGTGCACGGTTTGAAATCTGCCCTTTCTAAGGTGAGATACCATCTGAAGAACCTCTGTGCTTTTAAGTATAGCCTCACAGCACGTGCAGCTTGTCAGTGAATTTTGCTTTCATGTACACATCTTTCATCTCTGTGCATAGGTACTTATCTATGAAATTAATTCCAGTAGCAAGCAAGTGCATCCCACATGCACTTACCTGAAGGGATCAGATCTTGCAACGCCTCCTGTGGCTAAGTTTCTCCAGCAGTTTAAGCCAGTCTTTCTCCTGGCTGCTGTGGACCTGGCCGCTTTGTTGTTCCAGTGGCTCCAGTATTCATCGAGCCCCTCAGAAGGCTCCTTCATAGATAAATTCAGAAAAAAAGATGTGTGTTGTTTTTTCCCTGCCAAAGATGAGATGGGTCACACAAAGGCCTGACAAGCAGCAGAGCCAGTAAGGGTCAGAGAGCCTCATCTCAGAGGGGTTTGGGAAAAAGAAGCACTCTCCTTTTGGCAGCTGTTAGGTTGGGTTGGCCAATCTCATGCAGCCTCATCCCAAACTCCCCTTGACTTCAACTTCTTTTGTCTGATGCTTGTATTTCTGCAAATGAGTCCTTTGCTGATGCTAAGTGCTTAATATGTGTGATACTTCATACTTTCTGAAGTGTGACTAGTTAACTGTTTAATAGCCAAAAATTTGACTGCTTAAACCATTTGCTAACAAGAAGAAACAGTGATTTCTTGCCTGGGTGAGAGGTGGTTGCCCACAGCTAGAACCTGAAGCAGCCATGGGCTACATGACAACAAGAAAGGGGAGGAACAGCATTGCCTTCTGGCTGCTACTCTTCAGCTTGTTTCACTGGATTAAAACTGTGTTGTTCAAACTGAGTGCAATCAATACTGAGACTATTTTATGGCAATTTGTTTGGAAGGTAGCTTCCCTTATCTCTGCCCTGTTTCTGCTAAAGACAGACTATGAAGTTTGCACCTGCAAAGGCTGGGTTCAGGTCTAAGCTGAGGGCGTTTGGGGGGCTTGGCTGCTGGCATAGGTCGTCAGCCTTTCAGACTAGAGCCAGGATTCTTACCTCAAGATCTGTGTGCCGCTGACTTGCTCTTCTGCGTCTTCTCCATAAGCCAGATTGTACCAAAAGGCTCTTAAACCCACTCAGTAACATTTTTCCATGTGGTTTTCATGATGTTAAGCAGTTGGGCAGGAGCTCTGACATGGTTTGCATAGCTTTCTGTCTTAATCCATGAGAGAAAATGGATACTCAAGGGTTGTCCCTGCTAATATGAAAAACCATGCAAAAGGTGGGAGTTTTGTTGTTGTTTTTAATTCGTCTCATTCTCAACTCAGAAATGGATCTGTGTTTGTAGAAATGATGATACGAGGCATTTAGGTTAGGGGAAAAGGAGATAATTTTTAACTAAAATAGCAAAAATGAGCTAGTTAGTAAATGGCTAATTAGTAGGCAGCCTGAGAAATGTCCACCTCAGCTGGCACTGCCCATGAAGACACCATTCCTCGACAGCCCAGCCTGCTGGTGCCAGCACCTGGGCTCAGCCAAATTCCCTTTGCCCTGGCTGAGGCTGAGCTCCCTGCCTCCACACACTGCCATGCTGTGCCACCTCCCTCATCCTGCCTGCCAGCATCCTGCTTTTGCCCAGGCACAGGGGATCTCCATAGACAGAGACCACCTCAATGGACACAAGGCTCTCCACCTTAAAGACCAAAGCAGCCGCCACCACTGCTCTTCCAGCTCCTGCCAGGAGATGGGTTGGGGTTTTTTTATCCAGAACAGTCCAAACTCCTGAGGGGAGAAATGTGGTTTATTGCATACTTGTCCTGTTCCTTCAAAGCTGGACTGTGCCATGCATGAGAAATATTTTGGAAAACAGGAAAAGATGACTTAGCAAAGCAGTGTTGTACTCTGCCAGACCAACACACTGCTTGCTTCTCTGAGCTTGTCAGCAGCACCGTTTTGGTATGAATAGTGGAGATTCCCTCTTGCGCTTCGTCAGCTGAGGAGTCGGGGGCTGTCAGTCAGTGTTAACATTCACATGTGTTTTCCCAGGATTACACTTCTGTCCTGTCATGCTGCCGTGACTGTGCCCATGCTGTTACACTGGAGTGGCAGCTTGCCTCCCTCGCAGGCTCCCTTACATAGTTTGTGAAGAGTAAAGCCCTAGCATCATGAGGGATCAAGGTCCTAGGCCACTGACACGTTTCCTCACCCTTGCTGCTAGAGGACATGGGTGCAGCAGTCCCAGCCATGGGGAATATTCAAGGTGATGCGAGGAGGTGTCCCTTCAGCCAAAATCCTTCGATCTCCCACAACACCACCGCCAGGAAGGGGCCTCATGGTACCGGGGGCCGTTGCAACCCTTAGCCTTAGTGATCCATCCCCTCCCTATCCCTGCTCCATCAGCGTTCCTGCCAGGCTGAGGCTTCCCCTGTGCACACCACAGCTGCCTCCACTCCCTCTTCTCCCCTCCCTATGCCCCAGAAGAGGGGCGAGAGCAGCCAGTGTGGGTCAGGAGGCACGCTCGGGCGACTAGAGCAGGGGCACAAGCGAGGTAGCAGGCCTGGGGCGAGGGGCCGCAGCCCGCCGTGCATCACGATGGGCCCTACAGTGCCACAGGCGGCATGGGGTGCCGCCGCACCGCCCGCTTGCAGCCTGGCACCCCGCGGGAAGGCTGGGCTGCCCCTCAGACGGGGTCGGGCCAGAGCTTCCCG